>PVJD01003063.1:0-175767 GCA_004026545.1 Mormoops blainvillei | reverse complement strand
CTGAGAGGGTACCCCCCCCCCCGCTGTGCCTGCTCTTTCTGCCTTCCTGCCCCACCAGCCCCTCCCTGCAGGGCTGACCTCTATTTTTCAGGTACCACCACTTTCTCCCCTGTGTTCCTATTGCTTCTCCTGCTAAGATCTATCTCCTTCCTCTACCTAACCTCGCAGAAAACCCAGCAGGGTAGAACAGGACAGCAAAAGGAGACGTGAGACGTTTATTTCTCTGCTCTCTGGCATCAGTGCCCCGATTATTTCAGGGGGTGTGAAAACACCGGGACAGAGAAACCATGCTGATCTTCACTAAACAGCAGGCAGCCTCTCCCCTAAGCGTCCCACAGGTACAGAGAGGCCGAGAAACTAACGGCACTACCACCAGGAGCCACCCTGGTGACACCAGGGCTCAGCCCGGGCTGACAGTCCCCACTAGGGGACTTCCCAATTCTCCATGCAAACTCTCTTAAGCAAACATTTCCCCCTAGGGCTTCTACTTTACACAACAGCCTGGTTTTGCCTGGAACCCATTTATTAAACTGGACAAGGGGAAGGCAGATTTTCCCTGACGCTGCTTGCCAAAACAGCCTCGCCGAGGGAGGAGGGGGTTTCCGGACAGGAACACATCAGGCCCAAACACCAATAAAACCTACTTCCCGGCCGAAATCTGGAGCAGCATTACTGAGCCACGCTTGACTAGCAAAGGTAACACGCTCCACTGTAATCTGTCTTGCATGAATTATATACATGGTTGTCAATAAAACCAAACCGGTGCCTGAAAGTGTTTGGTGGGATGGGAGGAGGGAGGTAGGAAGCGGGAGAATTAGTTTCTCTAGGGCTCTAAGGAGGAAATGGGAGATGCTTCAGCTGAACTCCCAGTAATACCCTCTGGGTAGATTTAAAAATGTATTTGGCAGCAGTTACGGGTCTTCAGCCTGGACTCCCTTCCCAAGGGCCCCATGTTGGCAAACAGCAAGAGGAAGCTGACTGTGTATCAAAAATTGGGGCTATGGAAGGAGCAGGCTAGACAAGAACCCAAGGGCCGGTTCCACACTTGCACCGTTTTTAGTGCAGCTCATGCCGGTGTCTACTTAACACTAAACCAACTGCAGCAGCACACTAGGAGCTAAGGCCCTAGGCGGCAGAGAGAGACGGAAATATCCAGAAAACCTCGTCTGAAAACTGGTTAACGGCAAAGTGGCTTTGTCAGAAAGTCTGTGTTCTCAGGGGAGCACGCCCAAGGGCAGGTGAGCTCTCCTCATTCCCAAAAGGGGTGGGGAGAGGTTTGCAGGCAGCTGAGACCACACATCCCCACATACGCCCATGTTCATCGATGACTACCCAAGGGTCCAGTCCGCTTCCAAAGAGGAGGGTCAGGAGATACCAAGGGCAAGCTATAAGAAACAAGGCCCGATGACCAAGCTGCACCCCCCTTAACCACCCCCAGCCTCAGAGTGGGAGTTCTCTCCCGTCCCGAGCCCGCCATGCCATGTAGGGCTCTGGGGCCCTACACACAGGTCATGACGTCCTCCTTGCTGCTACTCCTAGTGCGGGACCCAACTTCTCCTCAGAGACACCGCGAGGGCCAGCCTTCGAAGGCCGTCAGGCTCTCTGACAATGTCAGGGCTCGTACCCCGCTGCCCCGAACCCCGTTGTTTCTACAGGAACAGAGCAGGATAATGCCCACGGCCGAACTCACCAGTTCGTGGGCTGTCCTGAAGTCGGTTACTCAAAGATAAAAAGCTGATGCAGCAATATCCCTGCTCACTAGGTTTAGGGAAAGAAATTAGTCATTGAATCTCCTTCTCCTGTACAAAATACAAGTGCCTTGTGAAAGTACATTTATGATTGAATATACTAATCAGCTATAACTAAGAAAAATAATCTTGAGGGGGAAAATGAACTATTTCTGAAGAGAAGAAAAGTTTTAAATTTAATTCATTTATACCCCGCCCAAAAATATTTACTGTGGCTTAAGAGTGAATTTAATCAGAATTTATGTTTCCTCATTATGTTTTTATGTTGAGAACATTCACTGAAACCTATCATTAACCACAACACAACTGCACGTCCCCAATCTCACATAATCTTACAGCCTTTAAGTTCACATAAAAGTCTATTTTATCCTTCCCAGAAATTGCTCAAATTTAGTAGCTTTTTTTCTTTTAAGAACACTCCCGTCTCTTTCTGTGTTACATTTCCTGGTCCCTGTGCCCATTGTGGCTATGAACCAAGAAAAAAAAAATTGGTCAAAGATGTTAAGTTTCTTTTAGGTGTGGAGCTATAAAAGTTATATAGTATGGAAGGCCAAGAGTTAAACTCCGAGTTAAGTAAAGGTTAAAGTGGCCCTGCTGAGAAAGTCGTAACAACTCAACTCACAATCATTAGGCAAAGCTAAAGAAAGGTGTTTGACAAGAATCTGACCAAAGGAAAGAAGAAATAACATAGCCAACTAGCTTCCGGGAGCCTGGAAGTAGGGAAAAGACTTTCGCAGCAATAAAGGGGCCACAAAATACTTCTTTAAAAAAAACAAAAACCTGTTATTAATGTTTGTCTATGAAAACTTCAGAATTAGTTAGTGTGCCCCAGTAATCAATCACATTAAATAGACTCCCTTTGAAGAAGTGTCCCTCCTCTCCTCCAAAGCCGGCCTCTTCAGCCCTGCCGTAAATCCCTTCCTTCCCTCCTTCCTTCTTGGAAACCTTATGGAATGAATGGACCATCACCTGGTCTGGGATTTAACCTTTTCCTTTCGCTGGCTTCTTTCTGTCAAGTATTTAAATGTGCTCCATCCTTTCTGAACTTTCAGGGAAAAAAATAAAATACAGCACAAGCCTTAACTAGCGTCCAGCCCTCTCTCCTCTTCTCTTCTAGAAAGGGCTGTCTACCGCTACAGGTTGGCCTTCTGCACCACCCACTCGCCCTCCACCGGTCAACATCACCTCCAATCCCACTCCTTCCTTGCCATAGGGGAGGCCCGCAGAGCACCACCCTGTTTTCGGATCCAGCCACAGCACTGCAGGCCTTTATCCTCCTGCACCATCTAAATACAGCTCATCCTCTCATTCACTTTTAAATGCTCTTTCTCTTGTTATTTTTTAAATATCTTTCCCTTGAGATACTCCTCAGGATTCATCCTCTCAATCGCCTCTATGGGGTTTTGCTCTCTGTCAGTCAATTGATTTGATTTTATTACTTCCACACATGATTCTCAAATTTCCGCAAGGTTAAAAGGCACCCTCTGAGGAAACCATTATGTCATCACGGGCAGGTTGGGGCGTGCATCCCGGAACACTGAGAAAGACCCCTAGGCTGAGACTGCCAGTAATATTAGTGGTTAGTCTAGTCCTAAGGCCAGAGCTACTAGCTGAATAAATAGGCTGACTGTTGCGATAATTACTGATTTTAGGATTAGCGCTAGGGGCGTGCCTTGGGGTAAGAAATGTATTCAAAGGGCTTGAGCTTTGCCTCTGTTCCTAATAAGAACAAACTGAGCCCTTCTCATCCTCACTAGGAAAGACAGGATTCCAAAGTACTTGCCCCCAGGATTCAAGTTATGTAGTACCTCTCATGTCCTCCACCCCCACTAAAGCTGAAGCTAACATCTGCCATTATTTCATAGGAACTCTGGAGAAAATATAAAAACAACTAACTATCTGTAAGCACTAAAGAGTAACCAAGATAGGCAGATTCTGGAGCAGAAGGAGGAGTGGAAGAAAGGAATGGCAGGGGGTGAGCCTCTGTGTAAGTTTCCACTTTGTTTCAAGGCCTCCAGTCTGTGCCAGGCAAGGCAGCTAAAATGTGACCAACACACCTTCCACCTTTCTTGACTGAAGAACCAGAAGACCAAATTTTGAGGTAACCACAGGTACCTGAAAGTGCAGAAAGAATCCTGGAAAAGACTGTCAGAGACAGGAAGTCCGAAAATTCATCTACTGGGTCCAAATCTCTGGCTGACCTCACATGCATGTCAGCCTTGAAGCAAAACTGAAGGTAAAGAACTGAACTGAGATTTGAGCTGCTACCCAAGACAGAGTTTGCATTTTCAGTCCAATCAAGTTACCTCCTATCTGAGAGAGAGAGAGAGAGAGGGAGGGAGAGGGAGAAAGAGAGGGGGGGGGAAGGAGGGAAGGAAGAAGGGAGGGAGGGAGGGAGGGAGGAAGGGAGTCTTCAGCCCCTGACTGGTGTGACGCAGTGGTTGCATATTACCCCCACAAAGAGAAAAGTTGCCGGTTGGATCCCCAGTCAGGCACATGCCTGGGCTGTGGGCTTGGTCCCAGGTTGGGGTGTATACAAGAGGCAACCGATAGATATGTGTCTCTGTTTCTCCCTCCTTTCCCCTCTCCCCAAAAATAAATAAATAAATAACCTTTTTTAAAAAAAAGTCTTCAGAGGAATGTAGAAAATTTTAGTCTCCATTATATAACAATAACAACGTATAGGATCAATCCAAAATTTGGCATACATACAAATGTAACCCACTCTAAAGAAAGAAAAAGATAATCATGAAGACCAGCCCCGCAGGCCCAGATGTGAGAATTAAAGCAGTTATTTAACTATGTTCAATTACAAAAAGAAAAATAAGGTCACAATGAATTAAAAGGAAACTACAGAAGACGGACAGTAACAAAAAAAAAGAAAAGAACCCAGTGTGTATTCGAAAACTGAAACATACAATATCTGAAATAAAACATTCACTGGATGGGCTTAATCTCAGAATGGAGGTAGAAGAAAGATTCCGTAAACTTGAAAATGGATGAACAGAAACTATCCATTATGAAGAACAAAGAGAAGAGATTAGGGGAAAGAAATGAACAGAGACAGAAAAATAAATAAATACCTGAAGAAATAATGGGCAAATTGTCCACAAATTTAATCAAAGACACACAGCATCAAAGACAGTGAAATTGCTCAGGCAAGTCTAGTGCCGAGACCCATTTCTGCATGTGTCTTCGTTAATCCTCAGGCCCAGTATACAGAGAGGAGTAAGTGTATCCCCTGGGGTATGGCTCTGAATAAAAAGCCAAGTATATGAAAAGAAAGAGTGTAAAAACCCAATGGGTAGGGAAAGATTCAAGCCTACTACCAATTTTCTTGCTCCTTTCCTGGCTTTTGAAGAGATTCCCAGGTGCCCTTTCTCTTTTAGCTCTTGCCTCCTTTATTCTCCTCAGTTTACCCAAAGTCTTCTCCATAAACGAATAAATCTGTGCTGCCAACTTCCTGCCCCCCTGCTCTTCTGCCAAACCCATCAAGTCGGAACCGGATTCAGTCTCCCACACACACATGCACGTCTTCGATTTACCCTAGCCATGGTCTCACTTCCTGTAGAATAAAGGTCTAACACCATCTTGAGGACTCACCTCTTTTTCTGTGAGGCGAGCCACTTTGCCCATCTTAAAGCATCTGGCTTAGCTTACAGAAATAATGTCACAAAATTGGGCCCAAGTGTTTTACAGAATGACATGCCTAAGGGGAAATGAGGCTTGAAGTATAAACCTCTTATTCATAAACTAATCTCAGGTCTATCTGAACCAAAGGCAGATCCTTGTGAAAGAATTACCAAGAGCTGCAAAAAAGCTTCATCCGAAGAAGGGCTGAAAATCACAAGCATTCTCCTTATGGTACCTGCTGTAAATCCCCAAGATTTACAGTTGGTAGGAGTTGCGTGCAGCTGTAATCACGCCTCATGCTGGCATGATAACCTTTCCAGAAACCAGGTGTTTTTTGTGTCTGGGCTTAATCACCAAATCTAGCCAAGCCCTGGGCCACATGACTTTATCATGCAGCAGGTGGCAGCCCCACGTCCAACCTCAGAAACCAAGCCGGGTCAGCCTTTAGATAGGGAAGTAAGTGGGACATTCTTGTGACAAGGGTCCTAAAGGCAGAGGAGAGACAATCCATGCAGACACGGGAGTGTTCAGATACAGGGCTGACCCAGCCCTTCCCCCAGAAGCCTCCGGTGCGGCACTCAGAGGACAGTGTCTCTACATTTTTTGACAGGGCACAGTTTTGTTGTATGTGTACGTATATGAATCAGGATCTCTGCTGACTTTCTAAGACTCAGAAAAAAATGGTTGATAAAATCTTGATTTCTGTTCATTTATCTCAATAAAAACTCACTGGAACTCAAAGAAAAAAAAAAAGCATCCTATAGGGACATAGTTTTGTTCCTGTTCTGTGGATGCCAGTGCCCAGTATGGAAGGCATGGGGCTGGGAAAAGATTAACTTGAGGTACAGAGCAGAGAAGACGTGTCCTCTATTTTTTCTTTAGTTCTCTTTCTGGGCAGGAAAATATAGGATAGGAGAGAAGTATTCCCGCTCTTCTTTCCCATGGGTAACCTTGATCCCGCCCCTTTTTCTTTTTAAGGCCCCTGTGATCGTTACCAACGTGCTTTGGATAGTCTTTCAGCTTCTGCATTCCTCCACTCGGGCCATGTCTTGACTTGAATGATATTATTACTCTGGCTCTGGTAAGGACAGAGGGAACCTCTGGGTGATATGTTTATTGTTGCAAGTGACATGAGGCAAGGATAATTTAGGACAGGTCAGAGGGGAAGTTTTTGTTTTGCAGAGCACCTTTGGGAGGCAGGAGGGCCTGTGGGGCTCCGCCCGGGGGTCAGAGCCAAGTGCCGGAGCAGGGCTCGTGCCCCAGAGACAGGGTTTATCCTCATTCTCCTAAGCGTGTGGGCACCAAACAGGAAGCATTCCTCAATACCCAGCCCTCAAACACCCTTCTCTGTATTTCCAGGACATGAAGTGGATCCCTAATATGACAACGGCTGGAGCTGGGCTGTGCTTTACATTCATGAGGTGCTCCTCATTTCCTGCAAACTGGGGACAAACAGATCAGAAGACCAGCCTCGAGAGGCTGACTGTGGTGTTTGCAAGCCACTCCTCAATAGGGCTCTTATTCTTTATGACCAATTATTAAATATCTCATGCGTATGCTGAGGACTTTTCATTAGTGTTGGCCAAGATTTCTTAAAAGACAGAGAGAGAGCGATGCTCTGAGAGGGTCCACACCTCTTGTTGTGGTCTTTAGACTCTTAGAAACTAAGAATGCTTTTTTTTTTTTCTTGGTAAAATGAAGCCCAATCTTTAAGGTTCATATGGTTTTTTAATAAGTCACAGGTTTAAAAACAGGTTGCACACATTACAATTTTTTTTTTTCCAGGAAAGACCTGGAAACTTTGTGCTTAAACCAAATCCTTTAAGAGAACTGCTTGGCTTAATAGTGACCCGATTCCAGTCAAGCATCAGACAAGGCACTCGACTCCCTCCCACCCAGTGGCTCCCAGCACGCTCAGGAATCGCCTGCCCTCATTTGTGCCCTGGTATCTGCCCTGGTCAATCTTTTCTGCCCCATAACCAAGATGTAGACTTCTTCCTTTGAATCTAAAAGATAGCAGCTTTTAGTATAAACTCTATACCTCCAACAAGAGGATATTTCCAGGCCAGTCATGGGAGTAACCTGGGCGCAGAATGAATCAGAGCTGTTCTGCTTAGCCTGGCTCATCTGGGACCTTCCCTACAAAAGCACAAAGTTATGAGGCACAGGGAGAAAATTTGCCAGGTTTTGAACACCTGTAATGTGCAGACACTGTGCTGGAACCTTTTCACCTCCACCCCACAGCAGTCCTGGGACAATGAGGAATGGCACAGGCAAAGAATGCATTCATCTTTCAGGTCTCATCTGGGACTAAGCTGTACAATCTGAAAGGCTGCCCAGCTGCACTCAAAGAAGATTCTACTCCACTGACTCACCAGTCACAAGTTACCATCTGGAGGTAACTGAGTTGTCAATGGCAGATTGTGTTAGAGCCTTGCAACACACAGAACAATCCTGAGATGGATCATTTTCTCCCACTCCCTCAATACAGGTACCTCTATGACCCAAATACACTGAGCCCAGTGGTTCCGTCTCTGCACAGACTGGATCTAAGGAATCAGAGTTTATAAGGCAAGCGTAATTTAAAATGAAATATTCTTTCATCATATTCTTGAAGAATATCCAAGAGGACCCCAATCCAAAATTGATAGCATAATTTCAAAAAAGTCCTCTCTTGCTCTATCATTAAGCTCTCTTTCACTACTACCAATATCACTACCACCCCCCAAACTAACCTGGAGTTTAGCTGCCAAAGCCCAAAACTCCTTGTTCCATAGAAGCCCCCCAGTTTCCATTCCTTTATTACTTCATTTAAATTCCAGTCCTTCTTATGTAGATCAGTTTAGTCTTTCCCTCCACTTTTTATCCACCCTCCACACAAGAATCCTTTTTCTTTAGAGGAGATTAGGAAAAACTGAACAGGCTAATATTGAGTTGGTCAAAAAGTTCATTTGGTTTCCTTCTGTGAGATGGCTAGTAGCACTTAGCTTCTTTAATTTCATCCAAAACAAATTTGTTACATTGTACTGTGACAGCTGTCATAATAGCGTGTATTTTTTTTAAACTTACCAAAATTAGTGAATTTTTGTGCAGCCATTTTAATATTGAAGAGGGAAGAAAGCATGCAATAGTTTTGGCATATTATGCTTTATTATTTCAAGAAAGGTAAAAAGGTAATTGAAATGCAAAAACAAAAAAGATTTGTGCAGTGTATGGAGAAGGTGCTGTGACTGACTGAATGTGTCAAAAGCTATTTGTGAAATTTCAGGCTGGAGATTTCTCACTGGATGATGCTCCATGGTCGAACAGACCAGTTGAAGCTGATAACAATCAAATCAAGACATTAACTGAAAGTAATCAACGTTATACCATGCAGGAGAGAGCTGGCATACTCAATATATCCAAATCAATAAAGTTATCGGTAAAAATGAAAAATGTGTCTTCTTTTACAGAAAAAAACAGCCTTTTTGGCCAACCCGATACATGCAGGATTTTCTTTCAGGGATACAGCAAATTAACATTAAGACATTAATAGTATATATTGATCATGCACATTAATGCAGTGTTGAACATTATTACATTAACGCTGTACAGTAGTACCACAGAGTTCCATGCTCACGTATTCGCGCCACTGCCCTCACCTTGATGTGGTCAGGCCTTCCATCGGTACGGACCCTCTCTGGTACTCCAGCCTGGGCTTGAAGGACTCTCTGGGCAGGTATGAGCGATAGAGAGGGTAGTTCTCGGTGTACTCGGAGAGAAGACATGGTCTCTCTATTTTATCATAAATCTTGGTAGGGAGATGTGGACAATGATGCCGCCTATGAAAACACATGAAGTTAGGTTGGTTACCTTCTTGAGAAGATATATCCAGTTTGTGACCCAGACTATAAAGGCATGGCTGCTGTCACTGAAAATAAATTTTTAACCCTTCCTTTTCTCTACTCAACTAAGTAATATCACCAGAATTTTTGTCAAAAATTCCTTGGATCGTCAAATTACACCCAAGCATGGCTGGTGTTCAGCCATTACACATGCGGACTGCTTAAGTAAATACTTCCCTACCATAATAGTTAAGTGGTTTGGCCCTTGAGCCCTCTGAGTACCAACTCCACCGCCCCAGGCCGTCCCCTAAGACCTCCCAGTCGCCCAGCAATTCAGGGTTTAACACCTGACTGAACAGGGTGCCCCACGGCTGTGCTCTAGAATCAGGCTGCTGCCTTTCCTCATTGGATCCTGGGTCAGTTCAGAATATCATCCTTGCTCACCAGTGGTATACTAAATGCGAATGACTATGGGAATCCATGTTCATGTTGGAAGTCTGGCTCCTTCATTCTTTCAGGTATCAGCTCGATCGTGGCCTCCTTAGAAAAACTTCTGCCGAGCATATACCTAAATACACCCCACCGCCCCCACCCCCTCACAGTTTCTCTCACCACCTGCATGCCTGTCTCAGCACTCACTGTTATCTGTGACTGACGTGTCAGCGGGTGAGTTTGTGTATTGTCGGCCCCATCTATCAAGCTCAGGGCCTTCCTTGTCTTGTTCACTGCTGTCATCCCTATTGCCTTATATCCTGCCTGGCACGCAGCAGGCATTCAGAAAACACTTATTGAGTAAATGACTGAGTATATAAATGAGTGATTAAATAAGCTCAATGCCTCATAATGCAGGTGATAATAAATAACAATTTGCAGTTAAAACGTAAAAATGGGTTTTTCATTTCACCTGCCATTATTCTACCAACCGCCAGACGCAGGGCAGCTACTTGAGCTCCTCAGAAACTAAGGAGAGCACCGATTGTTCGTGTCCACATGCAGTCCTTCCAAACCAGCCGGGGCACCTCCAGTCGCCAGAGACCAGCACGTCAACAAAACTCCGCTAGTGATTCCGACTTGGTTAGATCAAGGAATGGCATGGAATTATTGTAGAATTTTTGCACTAAACTGATTTTAATTACAGAAACTAAAATATGCAGCATTCTGGGGCAGCGCATAGGGAAGGAGAGAAACAACTATACAGAGAATCCATCACTCTCTACTCTAAAGCTATTGAGCATGCTACTCCTGTTAATAAGTTCCACCCTCCACATAAATGTTGCTGCCACAGTGTGGTGTCTGGGCACCTATCTCCAACTCCCCGGCCCTGTGTTGTTCATATGACTGCAGCTGCATATGCGCAAGTACCCACACGGGTCTCTCTGTTTTCTTCTCATTTGTAGATTTCTGTATTGAAAAGCTGGAAAATTGTTATAAACTTGTCACATTTAGTTTTTATTTTTGTGATTATAGAAATGTTATTGATTCATGATGAATTATTTTAGGTTTTGCAAATTACTTACAAGGAAATCCTCCACAAATATTCTGTCCGTATGTTACGAATATCTGAATTTCACAGCATTAAACGCACTCAATAAAAGTTTAGCTTTTCTTTTTCAAAACGCACATTGTTGGCATTTAATACACAAAGATGAACATGTATTTACATCACATATATTTAATAAAGTTATCTCCTAGTCATAGGAACATAAGTTGAGTGCTGTAATCTTTTGTCCACTCAAGGTAAATTGTTGTGTTTCATAGTAAACAAAATAACCCTCCCCTACAGTAAAAAAACAAAAAAAACAAACAAACAAAGCTATTATTACCCTTTCTGTGTTAGTGGTCTGTCCAATTATCTGAGATTTCAATCTGAGCCAATTATTATGCTATTATTTTAGGGTCCCTTCAATCCTCAAATCAAAAGCCAAGAAGTATGTTGACTACCAAAAATATCTCTGAAGATATATTTTACTCACCCACACTCTTTGACAGAAAAGTCAAGATTTTATTAAGAATAACAGATGCAGGCACTTGCAATAAAACAGATTCCACAGACAGCAATATTTTTCCTTTCCAGTGCCCTTGTTTTTTAAACCAGTAAAACTTTCTTTATATAACTCCTCTTTCTATATTGTTACTTTTAAAAACTGTAACATACTGTAAAGGCTAATTCCAAAAGAAAAATAAATTTCATGGTGAAATACTACATTGTGATTGGTATCATGAGAGAGGATTTTAGTATAGAAAACATTTGCAACCAGACATTGATGTTCCATTAAAAGGAATTATATCTGATATGTATTTATAGGGCAGATTTTATTTATTTGACTTGTTGCTAGTTAACTAAAACCCTGTCTTACTTTGAAATATCAAAACTCTTATTTCAAAGTAAATATTTCATAGCCTGAGTTTGCTCAAGGGGTTGCCTCCTTTCGTTACCTGTACCCACACGCACTGACTATCCCTCTCAGGTCACCAAACGCCATGGATTCTCCTTGTTGGTCTTTATCCAGGAGTTTCTCAAGGATAAAGACCAAGTCTGACATCTCTGTGTTCTGGAAGCGAGCCCAATGCCTGACATATTTATTTAACAGGTGGATGAACAGCTGGGTAGTATATAGGAAGATGAACTACTGAAAGAAAGATATTTACAAAGAAAATGAATTGTTCTAACATTACTAGAACAAAAAGGAAAAAGGCAGATTCTCAGTTTTTATGAATCTAGATAGCACCTAAAGAAAGTTTATAGAGTCACCATACTTGGGGTATTTAAAAGTAGTCTTGACAGTCACGACCAAAGAAATGAGGCCGCTTCAAGCTATCTGATCCGCATTATCATTTTAGCCGCTGTCCTGGCCACCTCGCTCAGGAGGAGGGTCAAACACGCCTCGATGGGGCCTGTGGGCAGCAAAGGGAAAGGGGAGCAAGACGGTGCTTTGACCTATCAGAACTCTCTAAAGTCTTTCCACTCCGGGCTTTACTAAAGAACCATAAGTAAAAGGCAGTAATCTTGACGTTTTCCGATGCGAGGCAAAGAAAGGGAGTAGCAGAGACCTTCCAATGGAACCCAGAAAAAGAAAAACTGTTGATTCCAAGCTAGACTCGTCGAATTTTACAATTAAGGGGCCAGGAGAATATCTAATCTCCCCACTATGCAGGCGAAAGATCTGAAGCTCAGAGGACAACAGACATGACCTAGCCATGGTCAGAGCCTAGCTCTCTGTCACATCTGAATGACCAGGTACGCTTCTTGACACACACCTAGCACAAAGTCATCTATGACTCAGGTAACACCAGAATGGATGACAGGGCTTTAAGGATATAACAAGTACCTCTAGACTAGTACCATCCAATAGACAAGACAAGCCATGACTGAGAACCACCTATGTCATGTTAAATTTTCTAGCAACCACATTAAAAAGGTAACGAGAAGTAGGTGACATCAATTTAAATATTTTAATTTTAACCCAACGTTTTTCAAAATATTACATCAACCTGTAATCAAGCATAAAAATATAGAGGACTTTACTTTCTTACTATGTCTTCAAATTCCAGTATGTGCTGTACGCTGACAGCGCATCTCAATCGGGACTACCGCATCTCAGGTGCCCGACAGCCACAGGTGACTGTGGCTTCGCTGTTGGAAAGCGTAGCATTAGGACGCGAAGGTCCAGACAAAAGAACCACCAACACCTGAGTGGTTCTGAAAGTTTCATCTACAAGTGGAGGAAAGACAAACGTGCTTAGAAATATTTTTGTTGACTAATAAGGTATTTGTCTCTTTCTTGAACTCTCTGACCTGCCTTCATGTGACACAATCAGAGGCATTAAAAGATATGAAAAATTATTGAAGCTTTCCATAATCTCCTCACTCCATGGAGCTGAGCTTCAGCTTAATGCGCCTGTAATGCTGCCTGGAACTTCTCTCTTTCCTGCCACTTTCATTTTTACAAAATGCATCTCTTTCTTCGAGGCCCATCTTGAATGCCATCGCTGCTGGCGCCACATTGCCTCCCTCCCCAGAAGCTAACTGATGTTCCGCCACTGACAGCTTGTGTAATGTTGAGAAAATCAGTTACTTAACTCTTCTGAACTTTAATTTTCTCCCCTGTAATAGCTTGGTAATGACTTCCACTACTTTAGTATTCTTACATGGATTAAATCGGATACAGGAGATTAAAATGCCCCCCCCAGTCCAAGGCAAGCACCTTGTATTAACAGGCTATGGTTATTGACAAATTACTATACACCAGATAGGCTAAGATTTTTATATATTATCCACTCTACTCTTCACAGCAACGTTATGAAGGAAGCACCACTATTATTCCATTTACAAACATGAAAACTGAGGTTTGGGAGGGGTTATCTTGTCCAGGTCATGTAACCAGAGGATGATGAAAGTATCATCCCTCTAGATGACGACCTCTAGAACCCGACGTCTTCTGCCTGATTCCAAAGCCTGTGCTGTTTATCACGGACGTATGTTGTGTGGCTTGATGGGATGCCAACCTGTACCACGCACCTCTGTCTCCCGGCTGCTTTGATAAACCTAAGGGCAGTCAATTAATTGGCCATCCTTAGGCTGGCCCCCTCCCCATCCCCGAAGCTACACGCAGAGTTTTCCAAGGCAAGACACTGCCCCCTTTCCTGCAGAGCCTGAAACTATTCTAATACAGACCAACGAATACATACAATTCCAAAAACTCTTTAAAACTCTGATCTTTCCAAAGAACCCTGTTCACTGTCTAAACAAGAGAGCATTGTTAGATAAATTAACAATAGCAACAACCAAGAAAACAAAGAAAACGGAACGCTGAATCTAGGAGGACCCTAGAGATCGGTCAGCCCTGCAGCTTCATCACACAGATGTGGACACTGAGATGAAGAGATGCGATTAGAGCCCAAAGTCACACAGCTGGCAAGCAGCAGCACTCGCCCCAGGTCCCACATCGCCTCCCACATAATTGATTTCCATTAACAATCCAATTTAACACTCAAAGTTCAGACTCTTCAAGGATTTGCAGCCTGCTTTTCCTTCTTCCTAGTAATTGGAAGCCTGTGACCTGTCACAGCTGCTGTGCGAGGGAGGAAATGAGCAGAAAATGCATTCTTGATCTAGAAGAGAGCAAGGTGCCAAGGATCACCACACCTCAAGTCCTAAAGGTCATCATTCCAAGTCAATGGTTTAAAACCCTTCCAGGGCGCCTGGAGGAACACTGAGATCCCAAAGGCAGGGTCTCCCCAGTGGAGGACCCCCGTTTCTGGAATGGCCTTTTTCCAGAACAGCTCACAAAGTCAATCCAATAACCTCTGGGGTAGGTAAAGAAAAATGCTTTTTCTAAAGTGCATGTGTCTCCAGCAGAGGTTTATAAAATTTTTAAATATTTACTAGAATTTTGCCCTGGCTGATGTGGCTCAGCGCATTGAGCGCCCGCCTGCGAACCGAAAGGTCGCTGGTCGATTCCCAGTCGGGGCGCATGCCTGGGTCGCAGGCCAGGTCCCCAGCTGCGGGTGTGTGAGAGGCAACCGACTGACATATCTCTTACACATCAATGTTTCTTTCCCTTTCTTTCTCCCATACTTCCACTCTCCAAAAATAAATAAAATTTTAAAAATATATACTTACTAGAATTTGTTCTTGCATATTTATAATATACCCAGAGGCAAAGGGACAAATGACAATGCTTTTATGAACTGCAAATTAAGACCTTCTTTGAACATACACAGATATATCCAATGCCAATCTTGAGATAAGACAGCTTGTATTTCCTATCTATCTTTTCTACATAGGGGTTTAAAAAAATCAGACAGAAATCTGAATAACTCCAGCTTATATTCTGCCCATGGTGCTAGGGAACGGAGCAGGGATCATAAACTAGAACCTTTGGTGGCGACTAAGCCTTCAGGGGATCAGATCCACCAGGTCCTGGTTAACAGAAAGCAGAGTCTTTAAATGTGTGAGGAGAACAAGCAACCTGAAAGACTATCTGGTACTAATATGACGAATAGATGCAACCGATGTACCCACTAACAGTGGCTGCCCTGGGATGAGGGGGTGGGGCCACAGTGAAAAAATTCATAGGTCCAACGCAGCTTCGTGAGAAAGGCCCTCTTGATTGATTAGCCACGTCTGTCAAGGGAGCCAGGTTAAAGAAGTGAGGACAGGTGAAAAATATATGAATGAATCAGTCAACGAAAGGGAAGCAAAGGAAGGAAGGAATTCTGGTGGAAATGTCTACACACTATTGAAAATGGCAACTTGTAAGAACCACACATTTGAAAACCATTTAGAATAACACAAATGCATAAAATATGAAAAACTGCTGAGCAGAGAAAGGAGTAAGAACACGGCCAAAACCTTGAAGAACATCGCATTTAGGAAGCAAGGCAAAGAAGTTTCAGAGGGTGGGAACTAACAAAAAGAAGGAAATTCAGTGATATAGATGTCAATCAAGTAAAGAAGAGCTTAAGTGTTCAACAGTTAAATGCTATAGAAAAACGAAAAGGCCTGAGGGGCTGAGAAGAAGACGTCTCATTTGGAGGCTAGAAAGCAGCTTCAGCAGTGGCTGGGCTGGAACCCAGGAATGGGTGCTACTGAAGAAGTGGAAAGAGAGAGAAAGACCGCTATGCTGAAAAATCCGGTGACAAAAGCAACAAGAAAAGTCAAACAGGAGCTCAAGAAATTACTCAGGAAGTAATTACAAAAATTGTTAATGATGTGATTATCACTGTGGGGTAGTAGGTAAAAGAAGTGAAATCAGATCATCTTTGTAGGTAAATTAGCAGCTAGGGGTTCTTAAATGAGCCAGTATAAGTGATGGAGCCACAGCCTAGACTAGAAAGGAGACATCGTTAAGGACGGAAGATGGACAAGGAGACAATTAGAGAGGAGATATGGGGATCCGAGCAGCACCAGTGAAGGCCTCAACCCAGAGCATAAGGGCATCTAGAGAGAGACCGCAGAAGTGCTGGGAATGGCAGCAAGAAGACAGGTTCAAGGTACACACAGAGATCTCTAGGGAGTGTGTTGAAGGGGCAATAAGAAAAAAGTGCAGACTTCGTTCCAGCAGTAGTGAGCCGAGAGGGTGCCCAAAAAGGCCCATCTGGCCCAATTTCAAGACATTCCAGCAATGCTCAGCTCTGAGGAAAGACAGTCTGGTTGAGCAGAATGAGAGGCTAAGAGACTTCCAGGATGACAGTTCTGCTGGGACTTGCACTCTCAGGCTGAGTGGGCAGGAGGGAAGCCAGCAGAAGCCAGCAGAGTCCTGGGAGAAACTGAGGGCCTGAAGAGAACAGCAAAGAGTATGTTTAGGACTTTTGGAGAGCTCATTATGGGCACCTCCGTGGCAGTCGAAAGGAAGAAGTCTTTCTTCTGTGAGAAAAATATTTAAATTAAAGGAGTTCATCATTACCAAGCCCTTATTAAATGAAATATTAAAGGGACTAATCTTAGAAAAAGAATATGATCAAAAATATGAATAGTAAAATGACAACAAACTCACAACTATCAACAACTGATCCTAAAAAAAAAAGAGAAACGAACTAAGCAAACAACTAGAACACGAACAGAATCACAGAAATGGAGATCACGTGGAGGGTTATCAGTGGGGCGGGGGAAGAGGGAGAATGGGGGAAAAGGTACAGGGAATAAGAAGCATAAATGGTAGGTACAAAATAGACAGGGGGAGATTAAGAATAGTATAGGAAATGCAGGAGCCAAAGAACTTATATGTATGACCCATGGACATGAACTAAGGAGGGGAATACTGGTGGGAGGGGGTTGCAGGGTGGAGGGGAATAAACAGGAGAAAAACATGGGACAACTGTAATAGCATAATCAATAAAATATATTTTAAAAAATTTAAAAAGAAAAGATTTAAATTAATTGGAGAAACCTCTTCAAGAAGGTACAACTGGTCAAGGAGATATAGGGTAAGCATTTTGGTGATGGCCCCACTGCGTCTTGAAGAGACACTCAGAAAGAAACATGCCCGTCACCAAGGCACCTTTTCTTTCCACGTTGTAGAGAATTAATCCAAAGGAGAAAGGCAGGCACCGCTCTGGGCTATTCTAACTGTGTGTGTCTCCTCCCTCCCTCCCCCAGGCCCTGGCAACACTCCCCCCAGAACTTTCTTCCTACCCAACCTCTGTCACTTCCTTCAAGGAGGTCTTCCTGGACCCCCAGTTCAGGTCATGTTCACTCAGCTCTTCCCCTAGTCACACACCACGTGCTTATAGTCCCCTGTACAGTCTGACTTCCCACAGACTAGTCTTGGACACCGTTGCTTCATGCGTGGCACGTGATGGGCACTCAATCTATGATTGCTGAAAACATGTAAGAACAGGGACAAGAATCACACATGGGCAAGTTCTGTTTATTGTGGCCTGGTCCAACAGCCCACATACAAGCGGTTTAAAAAGAAGACCCACCAGCTAGACTCCAATTTGTTTACCCTTACTGTGCGGCACTTCCTATGTAAACACGGGGACTGGGTTTAAAAAACAAATCTTTGAATCTGATATCAAATCACACACACACATAATATGAACTAGATCACAAATCTAAATGTGAAAGCTAGAATTATAATGTTTTAAAGGAAAATATCTTTGTAACTCAAGACAGGCAAAGGTTTCTTAGGTCACAGGAAGCAATAATCTTAAAAGAAGGAACTGGTAAGTTAAACATCATCGAATCCAAAAGCTCTTGCTCAAAATTCCATTAAGAAAATAAATAAGCAAGCCACACATTTTTCGCAAGACAGATATCTAGCAAAGGACTGGTATCCAGGATCTATAAATTTCACCCAAAACTCAAAAATAAAAAGACAAAAAATAAATAACAAACAAAAATTTGAACAGACACATCACAAACTGATAGATGAATGGGCAATAACATGTACCAAAGTGCTTGACATCGTAATTTGTCAGGGAAATGCAAGTTTAAACCACAATGAAATACCTCTACACACACACACCACAATAGCGAAAGCTAAAAAGGCTGACAAACGTGGCGTTGGTAGAGTGCAATGACTGAAATTGTCATTCATTGTCAGCAGAAACATAAAATGACCCAGGCCAATTTGGCAAAATGCGGGAGTGGGCAAAAGTAGGTTTATAGTTGTGAGTGTGCAAAAACGGTTAATAAAGTTATTGTAAATAATCGTAACCTGCCTGTCTTTTTCATAAGAACTACTGTAAATCTACTCTTGCCGCCTCCTGGACATGGCAGTTGCTACAGCTGGGCTGTCTCCTAGCCCAACAATTCCATTCCTAGGAACTTACTCAAAAGAAATTAAAAAGCCATACATTCATTAAAAAAGAGTTAAAAAAGAATGAACATTGAAGCTTATTTATATAGAACCCAAAACCCATAGACGGGAGAATAAACTGTGGTGTAATCATTCAATGGAACATTACTTATCGGTGAAAAGGAGCGACTTGCAGACACACAACATTAGACATACCACATGGATAAATCTCAAGAGCAGTTCTCTAAGTGAAAGAAGAATCAATCAAAAAAGTGCATACTTTATGATTCTAATTATAGAAAATTCTAGAACAGAAGAAACTAATCTTTAGTGGAAAAAAAAATCAGATCAGTAGTTACCCCTGGGAGAGAGAGAAGGGGTCGGCTGGGAGGCGCGCGCAGGAGCCCGCTGGGCCGCTGGCGCGGCTCTATATCCTGGCAGGGATTTGGGTTACACAGGCACATCAATTTCTCAAAACTCAGCAAAAACACTTCAAGACTTTTTTATTTCATTGTAAATTCACCTCAAAAGAAGAGAAAAGGTCTCCAACATCAAACTGTTGTTAATGATAGGAATGCTGAACTAGGTAGGGGAAAAATGTACTGATAGTGATTTACTTTGAAAGACATTAAAAAGATGGATTGATGGATGGATGGATAATGGGGTGAATAGCTGGAGAGATGTGTCTATGTTAATGATAGGATCCGGGCAGCAGCCTTACAGCCATTCACCTCAAAATTCTTTCAACTTTATTGTATGCCTGAAATTTGTCATAATAAAATGTTGGGGAGAAAAAAGAGCAAGTAAAAGTTTCTAAAAATCCCTGATTATAGCTTTGTGGTTAGGGAAGAAAATGTCCATACTTTTAAGAAGCATAATGAAGTACGTAAGGGTGAAATAAGACGACGTCTGGAATTGATGAACCAAATTTGGCAAAAATCTTGATAATTATTAAAGTTGGGAGATGTATACATAAGGACTCATCACTCTATTTTCTCTTTTTTGCAGATTTAAATTTTTTTAATTAGAGAAATATTAAAACAAATCTGTAAGAGGTAGAACCAACATGAAACAAGTATGCATCTGCTGAAGCAAGAGTTCCCTTGAGGCTAATGCGGCTGTAGTCCAACCACCTGGGACAGAACAAGATTTTGATTTAAGCTGATGATAAGTGCAGAGCCAGCAACCAGAGGAAGCTCCTCTTCTCACACACTGAAGTTTGTGTCAGCTGCACTGGGCTTGTTCCCACATGGCCTTTTAGTGTCCTCCAGCCAAAAAGCAGCAAGCTCCCATACTTAACTGGAGTTTCACTCTCCTCTCAAGAAATCTAGTAAGTACCCTGTGAATTTCGGATAAAACCCAACAGCTGTGCTAAACAAATCTTCCCAAGGCTCTCTTCCAAGCATTGCGAAAAACAACCAAAGCCCATTTAATCTTTATCTTAAAGCAGTAACTCTCCTTGACCCACCGACCTCGCCCCTACCCAAGACTGGTTTGCTTGCATAGCACTCGGTGGTTACTCTCTTATCACACAGTCTTTAGCCCACAATATATTTTTTGGGTTTTGTTTTATCCCACAATACTTTTAAAAATGCCTGTTTATGTGTTGCCCAGACTAGGCTCTTTGGGAGGGGTGGGAGGGATACCTTGTTCGCTACTAGAAAACCAGCCAAGCACAATGCCTGCAACACCTGCACGCTTACTAAAATGTTTCTGGATGGCTAGATGAACAATTTGTAAAACAGGTACCGTCTACAGGACTTTCCCAGATGGTCTCATGTTATTCTTCCTGCAACTTGAAGAGCTACCAAGGCCAGAAATTATTAACTTCCCATCAATATCCCAGAAGAAAAAGCAAGGCCAGGGGGTTCAAGACTTGCTCGACCCCCAGAACATTCAGTGGGTAAAATCAGGGGTGCCAGTTTTGCCGACTCCTCGAGGCGCTCTTTTCATCCTATCAAATTCCTTTCCAAGGAAAATTCAAGTTGATTACTCCGAATATGACACACTTCTCCTTCCATAATCACAGAGTTGGGGTTGGGGTGTGTGGCCTCTGACCTACCACGTTTAAGAGTAAACAGAACCCAATGAGCATGGATCTTACTTGGAAAGCAAGGAGAGTAAACAGCTGGATAAACGCCACCGCCCATTAAACCCCAGATGTCTGGCTTGATGTTTCAACACGTTAAATATCTCAGATAATTAATTAAGGTAGAAAGACAACAATTATGCTATACACCATGTTAATTCCCACCAGCCAGCCGACATCAACCACTCAACATGTATTCATTTGTTTCATAATTTCTCCCTCCACACATGCTCCGTTCCTCATTTCACATAAATAACAATGAAGGACCATGTTTTCACAGTCTCTTTCTTGGGAATAATCAGGGACTGGCTAGGCTTACCCTGAGCTGTCATCTATGAGCTGTCAGATTACCCCAAGCAGTAGTTCATAAAAGACAACTCGTCCTCTCTTTGCTTCAAGTTTAGGGAAAGAACTGGAAGTCCTGGCTGTATCTAAAAATAAAACGCTGGCCATCGGCTGAGGTGCACTCTCTACCCAAACCTGTCAGCGTATACATCCACCACGGCCCTAGATTTCTGCTTTGAGGTGCAGCCGGTGCATGGTGACAGCTTGCACGGAGCCAAAGGTCCAAAGAGCAGGAAGTACTCCAGGCACAGCTGCACTGCGCCTTCTTGAGACAAGTGTCCCAGTGTCCTGACAGCCCATCTCTAGGATACGGTCATGCTTATGTCCACTCCAGAGTTATTGATATGCCTGGGAGCTGCCAAGTGCCTTGTGCATTACTGCGAATTACCAGGCACTTCACAGCATGTCTAGACGGCCCACTGCCTTAAGCCCCAAAACTTGTTGCTGAGGTATTTTTGCCTCCATGTCAGATTTTCAATGCCTAGGTCTCTCTATGTCAAAATTTCTGGGGGCCTTTCCTTCTCTAAATATGAGCCCGTCTCATGCTATGGATAATGGAGAGGAAATAGCTCCCATTAGCTCTCCCCTGGCTCCAATGTGATCTACCCCAGACCCCCTACCTGGTACCATTTCCCACCTGACTAGCCGCAGAAAGCAGCACTTTTGTCCTTCACAGCAGCAAGTAGCAGTGCAAGATGTGCAGACAGAAGCTCTGAGTCTAGTAGCCAGTGCTTAATTCAAACAGTGAGAATTTTCTCCCCAACTCGCTCATAAGCTACCGGAGGCTTTACCGTCATAAACGGAGTGCTATTCCCTACAGCCCTCTGCTGCTCACTTCAGTTCCTCCCTGAAACTCGTGCTGGAATTTCAACCAATACCCAAATTTCAACAACTGTTATCATCTCCATCAAGAAAAAATTTCCAGTGCTAATACACATTTTTTTCCTCTGCCTCTACCGAGCTATTCAAAATTTGAGCCAAATCTCCTATAATGTCATTAAAGTAAAAGAAAAATAATTTATACAATGAGTGGAATGATTTTAGAGAAATAGCCTATTGCACTAAATGTATTCCTTCGTGTACTACAAACTTTTTAAACAAGGAGTTGATTCCTAGGGTCTGATGTCACTGTTACAGGACACCCCCTTTCTCCCTCCCAAAAAAAGCAGGAGACTGCATTTCAAGTTTAATTATTACAACTGAGAAGCTGAAATGAAATCGCTTCATTGTGCTGTGTGTTCCTAATTCAGTATATCAAAGTGGTCTCTGATTTCATTAATAATTTTTCTCTATTTCTCATCAGACGTTTAACTTCAAGGGAAAAATTTTAAATTGCCTCTTTCCAACTATACTTGCAATATACTCTTATCTCTAGAAATTCAAGTTTACTGATAGTAACTTTAGACTCAGTGTGAAACCCACTCATTCAATAAAATACATTATAAAATGCTAAAAGCAACACACTCTCTTATCTCTGAACAAATATCTTGGTTTACATTGATTGCCTAATAACCACTAACAAAAGATCCAGGTTTTGCTTCTTTACTGACAAACACACAAAGATTTCTGGCATAAAGAACCAAGTTACAGAAAGTGTACTTTTTTTGGTTCATATGTTTTAGCTAAAATCAGAACTTGTTAAACCCCTTGGGCTTCTGGAAGAATGCAGAGGATTTAAAGAGCATTTCTTACTAGACCTCCCAGATGCTGGCAAAGTTCTAGGGAATGAGGAGGTGTCAGCAGAGAACAGGCAGATATACACACACGATGTGTTAACTCCATCCTTGATTCCTGGTAGAAAAGAAATCTTTACAAAAAAGAGATCCACAAAAATAAGATTCTTGGCCCTCTGTAATCTTTGTAAATTAACCCTCTCCTTTCCCTCTTCTCAAATCACTGAATAAACAAACAACGCACAGTTCTACTGGACTGGCTGAAAACTGTTCTCTGTGGGTCCTTTGCCCTTTGTTCATAAAGGTATAAAACTGGCACACCAATAGATTTGTACACTTTCAAAGATGATAATACTAATAGTTAATAGTTACTGAGTACTGACTACATCCCAGGCACCATTAACGCTTTATGTGTATTATCTCAACCGTCACAATAACCAGAACGCATACTGAAGACTCAAAGCCTAAGGTTGTCAGTCGTACTATAGAAAGTCAGGGGCTGCAAAGGACTGTCCAGGAACCAGCTCAGTTGCAAAAGGTTCACAAGGGCATTCATGAGGCAGTAGACTACTGTCTTAGTCTCTGAACCCCTAAGATGTCAAGGGTAGGAATCCCCCAGCTTTGACTCAATTCTGTCTCTTTCCTCACTCTCTCCCCTTTGCTCCTCCCCTCACTCTTTTCTCCGTTTGGTGACCCACACTAAGCCTCGAGTCCTTCAGGACCTAAGGCAGAGACCATTTGCAACCCAGAATCGGGGAGGCCAAGTTCATTTACAAAACACTGCATCAGCAGCCCCAGGTATGAGGAATCCTACCCTCTGCAACCAAAGAAGAAATGAAAACCACTTCCCATAAGCCCTCTCACTGACAAATCGGGCTATAAAGCCACCCCCAGCTGCTATGGAAGCTGTGAAGTCCAAGGCCTGGCTTCTTCAGTCACCGCAGTGGCAACAGGCAAGAGAGATGGGGCTCAGGAAGTAGTTTGAGTGGCCACCCAACAGAATCTGTTCTCAAAATGATTCTAACAAAATAAGGCATTTTTATGTACTGTCATCATAGTACAAGTAGTTAGCATGGTAATGGTTAGTGACCTCTAATGAGATGAAAACAGGTTTCAAGTATCCACAAAACTAACATTATGTAGGCTTATTTACAGCTGTCTGCTATTAGAGTGGAATCATTGATTTTAAAGCACTAGTGTCTTTAGATTAGTACCTTTAGCCAACACAGTTGGCGTAAAGTTGCACATCCCAGTAGAGTTGGACAAGGATGTCGTGGAATACTGCAAGCCCAATGGGATTTCAGAAAACACACAGGTGACTGGGAACTAACTATTCTAGAGGGTTGCATTATATTAGTCCTAACACACACACACACACACACACAGAGGTATCTCAAAATGAAGCAGCAAAAATTCAGACTGTGCCTTGCGCTTGTTCTTATCATTACACCTCCTGCTTAAAGGGTCGTCATGTGCCTGTGCCGTTCTGGACTCAGAGAAGCAGACCGCCTCATCTGTCTCTGACTCCAGATCAGTTTCGTTCAGTCCCTCTGGCTGCTTGGGCAGCTAGTCCCAAGCCTGGTTCCTTTTCTCTATTGTATTCCGAGCTGCCTGCAAGACTGAAAAGAGACAGAAATCTTCCTGGATAGAGAAGATGCTTTGATTGTATCTATTCTATTCTCATCCTCTGATAATCCCAACATAGCATTAACAACTTAAACAATGCCCAGTGATAGTACAAATTTGTTTACTCATTCATTCGTTCATTTCCCCACTTATTCACTCACTCATTCGGCATTCACAAAGCCCCTGTCGCCACATGCCATGTCCGGTGCTAGGGTTGGGGGCGGGGGGGGGGAAGCACATATTCCCCGCCTAAAGGCACATACCTATTTCTCCCTGTCTTCACTCCCTGACACTGGCACTCAGCATTCAAGAACGTTGGAAGGGAGCGGGGAGAACCCAATGCCTTATAAAGTCGTTCATGGCAGTATGACAGTCAAGAAAGCAGGTTGGAAGGGGTGGGAGGCATGGAGATGGCAGACAGAAGAGGCAGCCAGGATAGCTAGGAGACTGCTTACACTGTACAAGTAAGTAAACACATTGAAAAAAAAGGTGCCATGTTTGTCACTTAGAGATGGGATTTCCAAACATGAAAAGAAGGCTAAAAAGACCTCTGAAGCATTGAGTTGTAACTGGAAGTATTGGTATGAACTGATAGGCCTTCAATATATATCCAGATATAGAAATACTTATTTTCTCTGTATTTCTGTGTATGTGTATGTATATATCGACATACACATATACAGGGATAAGCAAAAATAGGTTTACTCTGCCATTGTGACATTCTTCTGAATTAATAAAGCTATCGTAATGATCATAACCTACGTGTCTTTTTCCACATGAACAGCTGTAAACCTACTTTTGCCTGTGCCTGCATATGTATGTATGTGTATTTATAGGAGCAACGAGCTTGATGAGCAATCAGTTCTTCATTTCTAAATATCATCCATCACTAAAAGGAACCAAAGCTGTTTGAAGAAGTTTGATTTCAGGGCCGGAGCAGGGAAAATACAAGACGAGCATAGAACATCTGTGTCAGAAAGCAAGGGGGTGCGTACTAAATAATGGTTAAATGTCAAGAGGACAAAAAAGCCAGCCTACAGGAGCTCAGATTGGGAAGAGTTTGAGGGTTAAAATAATGACAGTATCAGGTTAAAACCAATTGACTAAAATAGAACCAATTGTCATGGACATAACAAAATAAAATTTTAAAATGCATAAATGAAAAAGAAGGGAATGCCCTTCCACACCATAGGAGGACAAGTAAAAAAATGTAGAAAAAGTGGTAGAACTAGATCATCACTATTTAGCAATGGTGGTGATGGTGGATGCAGGTGGGAGTTGACCATGGATACCAAGGCTGATAAGTAATGTTTTGATCAGGAACAGGATATTCATATAATACAAGAATATCTCCCCCATATTAATCAAATAAAAAGGAAAAATGCTGGCTTTACAGTGGAGACACCTGGCAGGTCCCAACCCGACCGAGTGAGCAAGGTGAACAGCGCCAGTAAATGCAATGGGTCATCGTCACCATGTGCCTCTGGATCTAACGCACCAGGAGAAGCAGCTCGGCATCCTTTCTGCGGCTTCCTCCCAACGCTGCGTGGCCTGAGCTGATCATAAGGGAACACGGGGTGAACCCAGGTAGAAGGTGGTCCTACAGAATGAAAGGTCTGTCAAGGGTATGAGACACCAGGAAAAGACTGATGAACAGCTCCAGATTAAAGGATATTCATGAGATGTGATAACCAAATGCAATACTGTTTCCTAGATAGGATCCTGAACCAGAAAGGAAAAGGAGACACTGCTGGGACATTTGGAGAAATCTGAGTGGGAAGTATAGACTGTCCAGTGAGTGGTGTTGTATCCGTGCTGATCTCCTGCTTGGGATGGTTGTACAATGACAATGCAGGGGGAGAGATTAGGGGTGACGAGTCACCATGTAAGAAAATATGTGTGTTGTGTATATGTCCACGTGAGTGTGTAGAGAGAGAAAGAGAGTAACCAAAAATTGAGGTAAAATATTAACACCTGGAAAAATCTGGGTGAAGTGAAAGGGATGCAGAATTTTTTGCAGCTTTTTACAGCTTTTTACTGTTTTTACAGCTTTTTCGTAGGTTTGAGACCATTACTATTTTTTGTAAAAAAAAAAAAACACATAAGAAACAGGACACTGGTCCCAAAGTCACACATACCTGAGTTTAAATTCTAACTCAGTAATTTATCAGATCTATGACCGTAAGGAAATAATTCGCGGCTCAGTTGCAACATTAAAAAAAAAAAAATTAACTCTTCCCACACCTCAGAGAATTAGTCTAAAGATAAACTAGATAACCAATAACAATAGTTTCCATGTATTAAAGAACATGCTAACATCTTAAAAATACTATTTCTGAACCACTCAACAACCTGGCATCAGTACTATGACCCCCATTTTTCAATACAAATAGTCAGAGAAATGACATAGCCTCTCCATTGGTAAAGGTCAGAAAGTCGGCTTCAAAACCCCACCCTGTTTCTACTCCACGGGCTTCCTGGGCGGGCAGTGTCTCCCATTGTGTTTAAAATGTTGAAGGATCTCAGTCCACATTGACTTTTGTATCAAGTAGTCTCGTAGGAGAGCAGACACGTAATTAAATGATTATAACATAATATGTCAAATAATACTATGTATATATAGAATGCAATGCAAAAACTAAAGAAAGAAGAAAATGATTTTGTGAGGTCTAGTTAAGGGGTAAAAATGTGAGGGAGGCTTCAAAGGCATTAATACTTGAATCGGGTGTAGAAGGTTGAGGCGGCAATGGAGAAACAAGAGGCAAGGGATTTCGGGTAGAAGTTCAAAAGAGGCAAAGTCACGTTGGTGTGATGGCAAGGGTATTGGGGAAGCAGGGTATGGAGGGGGGATGCAGGCTGGGAAGTGATAAATGATTCTGGACAGGTAGGCAGAAACCAGAAAGGGTCTTGTGTGCCACGCTTAGAAGTTCACACCTTGTCCTCCTGGCTAGGGATGACGTGGCACATCTGCTCCCACTGCCTCTCCCCGCACATGTCAGACATCACAAATCATAGCACTTTATTACACTTCAGACAGCCCATACTTCAGGCAGCCACCACCAATCACCTGGAATTGGCACCTGAAAAAAGAACCATTTGTCATCCCTACACTAGGCGATGGGAGGCTGCAGGGTTTTCAACAGGTGGCTGGTACGACTGGTTCTATGCATAACAAAACCGAAGCAGGATAGCAGTGAGGGTTGATCACGGGACAGCCTGCAGGCGCAGTGGCCAGTGAGAAGGCGGTGCACAGCCAGACAACGTCAGGGCTGGGTGAAACTTCAAGCCTTTGTCCAGTCTTTGTCAGGGCGTATTACCGTGGAGAAAGCACTTAAAGTGCTCTTCAAACAATAAAATTCGGCAGGCAGCGCAAGCTGACAGTAGTGCTCAGGTGACAGTAAGACCCAGGAGACAGGGCTGGAGTGGGAGTAAAGCAAGCAATCAAGAGTGACGTGACTTCGTTCACTGACCTTGAAATTCCATGCAAACATGGGTGCAAAGTGACCACAGCACGACTGTAACACCCTAGGTGCTATTGGGCAATTATTTCCTCCAGCAAGTAGGTGCTCAGCGAAAGATTATCATTAAAAGGCAATTAGTCACCGTTTCTATATCATGGAAAAGACATGATATTTAAGTACAATAAGTTAAGACACACACACAGATATACCCAAGTGTGCACACGGACATATGACATGGTAAGGAAGCATTTCAAACCAGAAACTGTTTTCTTAAGTTTGAGGAGTAGTTCTGGGGAAGGGAGGAAGGGAGGAAGGAACTAGGCTTCATCTCTTCTCTCAGCCTCAGCTGCCTTGGCTGAAAACTGAGAGGACTGAAAAAGAGAACCTCTTCTAACGTCACAATGCTGACTCCAAACCTCCTTTCAGAAGAAAATAGCAAAGAGGTTTGGGAGACAGTTCTTGCTATGAGCTCAGGAAAGTCAGGCTAAATCCTGCCGTGTGTGGATCCGGGGAGGGTAGCAACAGCACATCCAAAAACACGGTAATGCGATTGAGAAAACCGAAAACATATTGTAAGTGAAGGCCTGGGGAGCATACATATTCTGCTTTAAGATGCTGACTGCTTTTGAAATAAAACTTTAAAACGTGCCATAAAAAGCAACTATTCCTTTGGGGGAAGAACGGCCTAAAGTGTCTTTGATTGTAACGATGGGAAAGACTTTCATCTGCGCCCTTTATGAGGTTAATTGTAACTTTCCCCCAAGCTCAGAAACCCTTTTCTGAATCTTGTGGTTGTAATCTGACACGCCGCATGATAAACCTTCGTTTTTCAACAGGCACATTCCAAAATGTTAAATGTTAAGGCTCAGAAAGCAGTCAAATGAGTGAAAGCTGATAAGAAGCTGTTTTTGCTAGCCTATGAGTGCGCTCAAGGACACACACGCACAGCCTGCAGACCTCCAACTACATCTGATGAAAATCCTTTATCTTTTAGACTTCTCTTCTACATCAACAAGCTTCACCAGAGAGGACAACAAGATACCCACAGAAATACAGGGGTGGGCAAAAGGAGCATTACAGTTGTGAGTACGCAAAACACAGCTTATTCTTGCATTATAATTTATTAATTATTGTATTTAATATTATTCTATTATTATTAACCTACTTTTGCCCACCCCGGTATAAAGCACACGGCACAATGCCTGGCACATGGCACTCCCGCAATAACTCATAGCTGTTATCATCATAGCCTCCCTTTTCTTCATTACTGCTCATGAATTATAACTGTTAGTACTTAGCAGTCATTGAGAGAGATTTATTCCCTCCAACGAGGTCATCTTCATGAAATATGTAACCACTAAAACCCCCTATGGAATGCTGTTGGGTTGCCTTCTTTTAGAAACAGGCATGAGATAGTTGCCATAAAAATTTGTTGCCTATACAGATGGAAAACCCCACCATGTTGCTTTTCACAATTCTTTAGATACGGGACCTCAAACGAAAACTGTGGTCCACGCTCTCTTCCCAGATGGTAATAGGAATTAACCTCCTGCTATTCTTCCATGGCTCCCTCATAGCGAGCTCACGAATAATAGTTGTTACCATTTATTGTTCATTTGCCACATGCCAAGTATAGTGCTAAGAGCTTTTCTGCTTATTAACTTCTTTCATTTTCCTGACAACCCCGTGAGATGTTGCTGCTATTATCCTCATCTCCATGAAGTATCCGAGACTTGCCAAGGTAAGTTATCGAAGGTCATTTTTCATTCGTTCAGGGCAATACATATCTGGGAAGGACAGGGACACATGCCTGAATCAGGTGTCTCTAAATGTAATGTGTCTAGTGTTTTCCACTAGATCGTAATTACTAAACAAAGGATTCTTAACTTAGGGTCCTTAAGTGAACTTCAGGGGGATCCATAAACCCCTGGGAATTGTATATAAAATCATGTGTGTATGTACACATTTTCCTTTTACCGTATTTTCAAGAAGAGTACAGGACTCAAAAACAAACAAGAAAAAAAACAAACACAGACTCGGGTGGGACTATATCTTATTACCTTTGTAATTTGTCCTACCACTTCCACCGCTGTCCTCAGCACCCAAAAGCAGTGCCTAATACATGATACGTATTCTACCACCAGTTATCCAGTTGATCCATTCTCTTCTCTGGTCCTTTCTTTCTTATTACCCCTGCCCCCCAAATGGAGATGCCTTGAGGGTGATGAATTTTTTTCAAGCTGTTTTTCAGCCATGCACACGCGAGAGCTCCATCAGCACAGTTCCAGAGCCCAGCCTTTCCTGCTGTTGCACTTCACAGCCTCACACTGTGAAAGAGCAAACGAGACCTCATCCTGCCCCCTCATCCCAGAAAGCCAAACATCTGTTGTTCTGGCCCGAAGAGCTTGCCTGCTGAGGAGGAGATGCCCAGTATGGCCTAGCCCGGCACACCTGGCCCTTTCTGCTTGAGCTCCAGCTCCATTTTCAGGGTCAGCTATCAAGTAATCCTCTGCTTTATAAACAATCTCACATTTTAATGAAAGCCATTGTGCAAGGTGAGCTTTTGCAATATGTGATTTCAGTCTGCAGCTGCACTTACAGATGCCCCACTTTCTAAGTGAACCGTGTGCAATGGCTATGAAAATAATAACCCAGTATTGTACTTTTGGCATGCCTACTGTGTCTCAGGTACTATTCTAGATGCTTCCGCCCATCATGCTGCAATCCGCACAATAGCTCGGACAAATAGACAGACATTGTCAACATTTTGCAGATGGAGAACATGAGCTTCTATCGGAGAGGTTAAATTTGCTCGAGAGTTGAGGTCTGACTCCATGTTGGGCCAACAATAAAACCCTTAACACCTCCCTCTCTCTCCATGCTTCCTCTTTCTCATAGAGCCAAAATTAATCTCTTCTTAAAGAAAGTCTAGCCGAGTTGGAAAATAAGAAAGACTTCCAGGCCTCAGCAACTTAAGTAGCTACAAAACACTATCATTTCGCAGCATTCCACTAAAGTGGGATAGCATACCAGTTTTCTTTTTCATTCTTCATGCATGAAAATAAGAAAAATTCGTATATTTTTTAAACCTATCCTAGATGTTTCATTAAAGGCCATTTTTGAATCCCACTATTCAATTACATTCAACAAATATAGGTTTCAAGGCACTGGGCTAGAGAGTGGAGAGACCCAAAAGACTGTGATAGCCTGGGACCCCACCCAGTGGACCTTCCAATGAATTGAGCAGATTAATATACAAGTTGTTTAATATACCACTAAAACAAGAGAAGAAGAATTTCAGAGCATGCTAATGGACCTAGGGGAAGAAAATTAGGACACACTTGTTTTCACGAGGGGATAGGCTAGGAAGGTATGCAATACGGTAAGACTTCATAAGGAGACAGCATCAGAGCTGAGAAAGGGCAGGCTCTTGCATGTCAGGGATGAGTGGACAAAGGTGAAGGGGGGCATGGGAAGAGAAGAGAAGGGTAAGAGCCAAGGCTTAGGGAGGAGAAGGCAGAGGGTACTTGCTGGGATGGTCGATAGCTCTTTTGGCCTGGGGGCACGTGTGAGGCTGGAGACTGCGCTGGCAAGGGCTGATTTATCTGCTTAGTTCACTGAAAGCAGCTGGGAGCCCAGTTAGGGTTTTGGTTTAGGAGACTGATCTAATCAGCTCTATTTTCCAGGAAGATTAATCTTGCTGGAGGGTACAGACCAGAGGGGGAAAAAAAATCTAGAAGCACAGAGACCCATTACAGTTGACTGGTTACAAGACGAAGTCCTAAACTAGGGGATGGAAGAAAGTGAAAAGAGACATTTCATCAGGACTCAGTGATAGACTGTATCAGAGGAATAAAAGAAAGGAAATTCCCCACCAGAGAAAAGCTCCCTCAAGTGGGGTAGTTAGAAAGGGAGTTTGTTTGACAAAAAAAAAAAAAAAAAAAAAGGATTCCAGTTTTTTGAACTTTCTAATTGGCTCATATGTTTACACTTTAGGATTAACAAATTAAAATTACAAAGTTTAATTTACCAGCGGTCTTGAGCACTGTGTTATTCTAGAGTCATTTTCATGCTTTGAGGTTGCTGACCTCATTTGTAAAGCTGTTTTCTGGCACATTTCGGTTTAAACTCTCAGAATCAATAGCGGGAACTACGGCACTGCTTGGGAGTGTGTGTTTAATTAAGCATACAAATTACAAGTATAGTGGGAGGGGATGCATGGCTGTGGTAGGTCATATTTGGAATCTGTAGTTTGAAAGGAAGCTTCAGGGGATGAAGAAGTTGGGTTTTAGCAGCTCATTAATCCTCCAGACCCACGGAAACTGGTATGTGAGCTCACTAAACACCAAGCTCGCTCGCTCTAAAGAAGGCCCTGTCAGAAGAGGAGTCCTGTCCCCGCTCCCCCAGCTCTGAGCAGCTGAGGGGAGAGGGAGGGGGGTGCACTGCCCTGGAGCTCAAGGTAAGTCTCTCACCCTGGCTGGGCCAAGCTTGCTTTGGGGGAATTTTCCAGATACTTGTAAGCAAAATGAGGAAGACTAGTGTAACAAACTTTTAAAATCTGTATTTTTTTTTCTAATACTAAATAATAGCACTATAGTTGGTTTGTGGGAGGAGGTACATATATTTTTTTTATTCCCAAAACAAAACATATTGTTGAAAAGTTGGAAAGTACAGAAGGGTATAAATGAAAAAAGGAAAAACTCAGGACTCTCCCGTGCACCCATCAGTTAGCATTTTGGCCTATTATTTTCCAGTCCTTTCCACCTGCATTTTTAACATAGTCAAGAGATTTTCACCTTTAAAATGTAGTTATCCTGGAGAGCATTATTTAAGAGCTAAGGAATAAATTGACTCATGGACTTGTGAAATTCAAATCGGGCCAGCTGCTAGCTCACCACCTGACAGCAGCGCAGGTGTAAAGTGTTAAAACAACTTCAAAGACTTTCCTAAGAGCCTCTGGAAATGGATATAATGACACCTACGAGAAATCACTTTAACAGAAATGCTTCTCCTCTGTGCTTCAAGGTTATGTCTTTGTGATGGTGTTAATTAAACAGCAAGCTAATGGAAAGAGGGGAAAGAGAGAGGAAAAAAACAACCCCCATTTACTCCCATTCTCGGTCACAAAATACCCTGTAGCATTTTCAAAACCATTTCACAGCTGCATTATTGGAGGTTAGCCAGGCTGGTCCACACCAGTTTCCTCTGAGTCTGGAAACCGAGGCAAACAGAGAGCAAGCGACTCATCTAAGGTCATACGGGTGGTTGGTGGCAAAGCCAGGACTAGAGTTCAGGTGTCCTGCCCCCCCGCACCCCCACCGCAGAGTGGGCTCCCGAGCAGCTTTTCCGGATAAGGGGCCAGACGAAAGCCCGTCACACGGCCTGGAGCCCCTCCGAGTCAGCGTGACCTAGTAATTTTGGCCATTTCACTAGGCCGGCAGGTACAAACAAATGTCTACTGTCCCTTTCCGTGCCTCCTTGTATTTCTCAAATGTTTTGTCAGAACAGATATTCACAAGTGGGAGTACTGGCTCCTGAGCTCCCGGTGTGGATCAGGAGCTCTACTGAAATGCTGTATCACATTTAATCCTCAGAGCCGCGCACGAGGAGCGTGGGCCCCATTTCGTTAAGTATAAAAAAATAAAAGAAGGATCAGCAACTTGGCCAAGGTCCTACAGTAAAATGCCAGAATCCAGATTCTAATCTGAAAACTTTTTCCTCCACATTTATCACACTCATGAAGTTTAGAGGCATTTGACTCCCGATGGCTGAGAGAGCTGGAACTTGTCACCAGCAGAGGAGGAAACCCCGTGACAGGAGAGACTCCCTGCTCCACGAGGCAAAGGGGAGGGCAGTACACAGGGCAGCGCCCTTTCGTGCATCACCTGGTCTCCTCACTGGCAGGAAGGCAGGGAAGTGAGGAGTGAAGAACCTCACCCACAAGGGCAGCCCGCATGTTGGGGACACAGAGCCTCCCCTCTCCGCCCAGCTCGGCCCCAACTGGACAGAGGCCACAATACAAAGACGCACAAGCAGTGAAAATACAATTGCCCCCAAATGTGGGGAAAGGCCACGCCTGTAGTGTGAGACACCAAGACAAGAAAATATCTCACTACCAAATGGAGCCCAGGGGACTGAGATGTCACGTGCCTTGGAATTCCAGAGCAGTTTTTACTGGGTAATACTAAAAATGCCCCTCCCCAGAGAGGGCACCCAAAGAAACCTGAATCTGGGGCCCTGGCAGGAGCTGGGGAAGCCACTCCAAAGTACACTGAAACACACAAGGCGGAAGCCCCAGCAGCAAGCGCTCCTGCGCCGTCCTGTGGCACTGGCGGGCTGCCGGCAGATCGCCACAGCAGCGGCAGTGACCCACGGCACAGCCTTCCTTTGGTGTGGCTTTGTATTTAACACCAAGATAGGAGAGAAAGCAACAAGCGCAGAGGTAGACAAGGCAGTCTGGGCTCAACTTCACTGAGACACCTGAACTTTCTCACCAAAGCCCTTCCATTCTCTGGAATGGCACTTGCTGGATTTCGAGATGTGTAAGAGAACAGCTTTTGAAGATTCACTGAGCAGTAACTTGGCGGCCTTTCCTTCATTCATTCATTGAGCTTGTATATACTAAGTCTGTGATCCTTTGCGGAGATCCAAATTAAAGGCTATAGCCCTCGAGCTCGAGGAGCTCAGGGTCCTGTCAAGACCAGCAAGTGTTTATGCTGCTAACTGCTTTGATGGCTGTATTTACATAACGCTCAGTGAGAGCCCAGAACCTGAGCACCTAAATCAGCAGAGGAGATTGGGGGGGGCTTCAAAGATGAGGCAGCATTCAGGAAGATGGACCATCAGCAGGGAAGACGCCCAGGGCGAAGGAAAAGCAAGAGCAAAGGTACAGAGAGAGGTATGACAGAGCAAGGTATGCTTCCAAAATTACAAATGGCCCTTTATTCTTGGAACATAAAAGTACAGGCAAGAAGTGTTGAGAGGTTAGGCTGAACAAGGAGGTAGTGGCCAGACTTTGAAAGGCCTTCAACAACACACGGGGTTGTCATTTTATGCCGAAGGCGACAGGGAGCCCCGGATGAGCTCCGAGCAGGAAAAAGAAAAGGCCGAGCATCTTTAAAAGGTTGCTGTGGTGACAACGGGAAGGGAGTACTGGAAGGAGCAAGGAGGTCTGTTAGGAAGCTACTGCACCGGTTCAGGAAAGATTCATGGGATCTAGAAGCAGGCAGGGATGTCAGGAGTGGAGGGCAGGGACTGACAAGAGAAGTTAGCAGATAGAGTTGTCAGGACTTGGAACACCTGCACACTCTTCAGTGTTCACTGCTGTTAATGAACCCAGGCAGTCCTTCGGCATGTATTTCCAATGGAAACCCGGATGTTGGAAATTTAACTACATACAGTAGGGCAATTGTAGCTGGATTGCACAGAGAGATGAGATTCATTTTGTTATTTGGCTTGTCAGCTACACAGAGCAGCCACGGGCTTGGGTTACGGGGATCCCCTACTGCACCTCCTGGCACAGCTGCCTGAACAAGGACTGAGACCCCGCAGCTCAAAATGGAGCCCAGAGGCCCCCTAGAAGGAGAGGAGGTGAGACTACTCACAGCCACCACGCTCCGTCTCTGTCTCCCCTGCCCTTTCTGTTCCGGCAGCTGCATTCCAAAGACTAATGAGAACAAGGTGCAACGTGGTTTAACAATTTTGATACATTCCTTAGCAAAACATAATTTCTTTAAAAACACATAGGCTGCATTACAGTGACTCCATCAGGCAAGACACATGTCAGGGAAAAAGCATAAGAAAATTTGGCAGGTATGTATAATGTGTCAATAAATTAAACTAAGTTTATTTTCACAAAACCAAACGGTCAGACTTGCTCGTGGTTTCCTACCAAGGAATAAGAATTACTCCCTAGAGACAGCAATCAAAGTGCAATTAGACCGGTCCTGGAATTTTTTTAAACATACTATCCTTCTTCACACATGATTGCTCCTTCGTTTTTAGCAAGACTCCTTAACTCAAAGAAACAGTAATAGGCTTTTCTAGGTTTGGGTCCCTCTGTGATAACATGCAATTATAAAACAAATTTTTATTTAAAGCAATTGCTTTACAGTTAAGACTAACTGTCCATCACAATGTATCCATTCATTTGTTCACTTAATGAATAATAGCATTGCCTGTTGGGTTGGCTTATTGCAAATGCTGGCAAACAGAAAATCTATTTTCCTAATAATCGCAATAATTGTTAGCCTCTGGGCATGAATTTATCACTTTGAGGGTATTCCATTAAGGTCCTATTTGAGTAAAAAGTCTTTGAATAAAGGAACTATTGTGCTGGGGTGACTCCATGTTTTCAAAATGTAACAAATGGTCAAAGAATAGAGGCACCAACAATGGATGAAGGTATATATAATTTTAAAACAAACCAGCTGAAGATTGATGATATCTGCCTCAGAAAATAGCACATAAATTTGACCTTATGAAAAGAAGTGACACTTTTTCCTATGGCCTAACAGAACTGACATCATTATCTCAACAACAACAACAAAAAAAGAATACCCCACCATATTTACAAAGATTGGAATGGTCATTACCTGGGACTAGCTAAAGAACGTCCGAAAAACTGAACAGCAGGAAACAAGGGGAACAAGCTGCCACATGCAGCTGAATTTAAGAACTTCAGCATGACAATCTCCTGAGACGGGAGTAAAACGCATTGAGGAAGCGGCGCCTGTTCGCAATGTGTGCAAAGGCTTCGTATGGACTAGCAATGGCACTGACGCAAGTTACGACGACTGGGTGAAACGGAAGTCGAGGGAGTCCTTGGAATAAATGGCTGCTTTGAATCAACTTTCCAACCCAATGCCTTGCACACAAGCACTCCACACATGTTTAATAAACAAACAAAAAGCCACCAGGATGACTGTCAGATATGGTCAGGCCAGGTGATTAACCAGGATGTTAATGACGACAGTGTCATGATTCTATTGCTGTAGACACCAACAATCTCAGCAGAGAAGGACACTTGATCAGGAGACCACACGCAGCACTCCTTAACTCGGGCAGACATATGTTTTCTTCCCTTCTTGCTCATACCTGGAAAACAGAAACTCCAAGACGGTGGACTTACATGATGGTAGCAGCCCTATCCCTTAGGTATTGCACAAGGAAGAGTCTCTGACTGTGTCTGATTGAAAAATCTTTGTTATAAGTAATGAGACTTGAGGATTTTTTTGTTACTGCAGCATTGACCAGTATTACCTAACTAATACACAAAGCCAGACAGGTGACCCCACTTCCCCCTATCCATGTGCCCTCCTCAGATTGTCCAGCCTACTGTGACCACCTCTATTCAGTAATGGTATTTGGGGCAGGGGGTGGTGAAGAAAGAGCAAAGGCTCAAGAAGAGTCTCTCCTCTTGAACCCTCACAGCTGGAGTCTTCTGTGAGGAAGACTTAAACACTGCTCGAAGATCCCTGAAATAATGTTGATACCATCTGTTTACTGTGGGGGAAATGCCAGATTCTTAGGAAGCACTTAAAAGAACACAGACTGAGGAGTCAGCAACAACAGGCTTTAGTTTGGATTTTGCAACTTCCTAGTGACAAAGTGGCTCTGAAGGTGCCACTTATCTTCTGTGAGCATCAGAGTCCTCCCTCTTCTTCAAAATGGGGATAACGGTATCTTCCGGTATCTCTGGGATGAGGATCACATCCCAAAACAAGGTAAAAACATTTTGAAACAAAGCATATGAGCATAAAGAAATATTAACACCCAAAATAGCATCCATTCAAACTTCTCCACATGTCCTAGCTCATGAGTCACCCAAACTTCTAAATTCTAATGAAAGCAAAAATACTGCTAACTAGACAACTAGGAATGTCTTATTGCACGTGTATTATGTTAGGCTATAAGCACAAGGCTAATAAAATTTTAGCTTACATCTGTATAGCACTCTATAGTTTATTAAGTTCTTTCATAGATATTAAATCATGGCAGAGCTATGCATTTTATGTGCTGAATGTATATTTTATAAAGCACTCGGGCCTTTGTATAATCAATGTATACACTATATGCAGGCCCACTCTATGTAACTAGGAGTATAATGCCATTATATCAGTTATTACATGATATATATTGCTGTATCTTTACTTTCCTAACATATTAATGGCCGTATTTAAGATTAATATGATGCTGAGCACTTTGTCAGGAATAAAATTTCTGATTAAAATTAGACTTCTATGGGAACTACAGTTTGCTTTATGGTGATTCGCTTCACACTGGTTTCCATGTCATATAGCTACTCAAATCAGGGTCCTACCTGAACTCAGCGTGTGAAAATAATTATTAATCAGAAGGACGTATTGAAACTTGGGAAATTTTTTGTTTTGAACTTGCCCCTATGGAATTTATAAGTCTTTTTTATTTTTAAAAGAAAGGTCATTTGGCTTTTAGTACATAAAAAGCAGTTATAGCATGAGGTTATACTGATTATAATAAGGTATGCATAATCTCTTACCCCCATCATCTATCATTACTTTCATGAAAAATGGCAAATATCCCACCTCCTTTTTTTTAAAAGGTTTTATTTATTTATCTTTAGACAGAGAGGAAAGGAAGGAGAAAGAGATAGAGAGGAACATCAATGCATGGTTGCCTCTCACACCTCCCCGCACCGGGGACCTGACCCGCAACCCAGGCATGTGCCCCAATTGGGAATCGAACCAGTGACCCTTTGGTTCGCAGATCGGCGCTCAATCCACTGAGCCACACCAGCCAGGGCTCCCACCTCCATTTAATGGAATCATCTGAGAATGGCTTTGAGACTAGAAAATTAATAAAGCAAATAAAACGATGCTGAAACATAACATTCTATGCCTCTTTCTTTCCCCACCCCACTGCTCTTTAAGTGAAACTGGAGCAGGCTCCTCATCCAATACAAAATGACTAATTCGATTAAGCTCAAACTGAAAGCCTGTTTTATAAGGATATTAATATAGGCTGCATAAAGAGCTTAGGGATTTTTAGGTTATTAATGTTATCTGAACCCTAAGTGCTCAGATAGCCATAGTTATTAATGCAGATTTATCTCAGAGAACTTCAAAAATATACACTGAATTTATAGAGATGAACAACTCATAATTAAAGAACCCTAGCTATAGGAAACTTTGCTTTCCAGCCATCATGTGTACACATGCACACACACGTCTCCTACCTCATCCTGCAAATGTTTGGTGCTTTCAGACCTCTTAAAAAATAAACAGCTCAGAAGGTATACAATTACCAAAAGACTATGTAGAGTATCAGATTCACTTCAGACCGTGCTGAAACGAAGTTTTGAATCTGAACTGTGTCACTCAAAGGATCTCAGCATGTAGCTGGTGGGCCGCTCACTAGAGAACATTCTGAGGGGCACAGAAAGCTCTTACCTGTCCCAAAGGACTCTCCACATCATGTCTGAGTGGCCAACAGTTGAGCTGTTGGCTGTAACAGTCGAGGAATGGGAGAGATGAGAAGAAAGGAACATTTTGTGAGTTGGTACCACGTGCAAAAGTCGTTTCTTTACCTACGTTGTCCTACTTAAATCTTAGAAGAGCAACCTGGGTAGGTATCATCACCATAATGTTACAGAGGAGAAAGCAGATGCTCCGAAAGATTAAGTAACTGGTCCAAGGCCATACAGCTACCAGTGTCAGAGTGAAGCCCACATCTGATCCAGGTGCCATCCACCTCCCACAATCTGAGGATGCATAGATTTAAATTCACAGGTTTTAATTTCTCTTTTAATGACTACTAAATAAACCAGGCCCTACTTCCTATAGCCTATGATGCCAGGCCTTTAAAAGTCAGGAAATCAATGGGTACTTAAAGGGTACCCAGTTAAAATGGTTACCTGAGAGCAGGAAGGCCTCAGCCTGAGGACACATCCTAAGCTGTCGGGATGGGTGGTTTTGTGGATTGTGTGTTGCTAAGCGCTGGTCAGATGGACCCCTATTAAACTAGGTTCCCACGGGAAAACAGGGTTTGCTTTACACTAAGGCTTCTAGATTGAATGGTTACTGACACTAGAACCTGGCTGAACGGCCCCTGGAGAAATGCAACAAGGGGCTGCTAAGATTAAAAGTGGTCCAGGGCTGAGGAGGGCCGGGAGTCTACAGAATAACGGTAAAGGGACACCATTAATAAAGACCTTCCCAGTGTGCCAGGTACCATCAAATTCTCAGAAGAACCTTATGAGATAGGTATGATTCATCCTATCATCCCATGCTAAAGATAAGAAAATAAAGCTGAAAAGAATTAAACTTGCCTGCTTTACACCATGTATTAGCTTCACGAGGCTGCCATAACACAGTCTCACAGATTGAGTGGTTTAAATGACAGAAATGGATCGGCTCATAGTTCTAGAGGTTAGAAGTTCCAAATTTAGGCGTTGGCAGGGCAAGCCCCTACAGAGGGCTGTGAGGGAGAATCTGGGTCGCTCTGCCCTCGCTCGCAGCAGCCTCGGGCACCCCTGGCTTGCAGATGTTGTTCTCTCTGTCCCGACACATCATCTTTCTCTGTACGTATCTGCCTCTGCGTCCAAATGTCTCCTTTTAATGAGGACACCAGTCATATTAGATTAGGGTCCACCTTAATGACCTCATGTGACCATGATGACCTTTCTAAAGACCCTATTTCCAAAAAAGGTCACATTCTGAGGTGCTGGGGGTTAGAACTTCAGTAACTCCTGGGGCCGCAATTCAACCCATAGCACACAGCTATTAAGTAGTCAGGCTGGCTCCAATCGACCAGCACTCTATAAACCTGACCTCCTCAGGGAGGCCAAGGCTGTTCGAGTGACAGAGCAGAGGCCTCCAGGTGAGAGGGCCTGGAGAGAAAAAGGCAGCTGCAAGCAGCAAGGATGCGGGAGACAGCACCCACCTGGTGAGCAGGCACTATCCTGCTTTGTTTTAGAAACTGCTTCACATCTGCTGAGGGCTTGTCTGTGATCACATATGCACTAATGTCCGAGAAGGAAAGCAGGACTCAGCCAGCCACGGCCCGTCCTTGGACAGCCTCTGTGCAGTGGCTCGGCCCAGGGGGAGGGCGACTGGAGCAAAGGCAGGTCCCCTATAATCACCCCAGAGAAAAACATCACATCATAGAGCACATGGGAGAGGCGCAAGGTAAGTGCACTATGAAAATACAGAGCAGCACGTCTTTTATTCCAACTCAGGGTGGCCGCAGGAGAGAACGGGCTTTTCTGTGGGCACAATGTCAACAGAAGAGGGTGCAAGACATAAAAACAGAAGGCAAAGAGAACCAATACGTACTGAGGGCTCTATGAGGAGAGTCTACGATGGGGGCTCTTGTGGAAGCTGCCACTCTCAATCCTTAAAATAACCCTGTGCAACAGGTATCATTACTCCCAATCTACAGGTAAAGAAGCCGAAGCTTGGGGCAATTCAGGAAGGGAGACGAGGCAGAATCCTAACCCCGACTCAACTGGAAACTCGAGGGTCTTAGCACAGGATTCAGAAACCTGGGTCTCCGGAGGTAAAAAACTACACCGTGAGTAGTATTCATCTTCTTATCATTTCTGACACTAAAAACAAGCACACAAGTACAGTCCAGCATGCAAAATCAAAGGAATTTTATTCCACAATATCAAATTCACCACAGTAGAAAATAAAATAGCTTACCATAGCCATGTAGAAGAAAAATTCAGAAAGATATAAAATAGATGATTTCTACAAACCGAAGTTATCATGTAGTCGGATAGGGTAGCTATGCACATGTGGGTGTGTTTGTGTACGTGTGTTCTCGTGTATACATTTTTTCCCTTAAGCCGTTAAAACCTTAGGAAAATTTTATGACAACAATGTGCCATGTACATAAAAGATGGGTGGGTTAAAGTTACTGTTTTCTTAGGCTCTGTCTGGCATTTGACAGCCACGCACCAGTGCACTATCTGGAAAGATTTAGGACCTCTGCTGTAAAATTATTTATTAGTTGTTATTTATACTACATACTCACTGGCAGACCACCCAGTACTGTAACAACAAAAGCAGTCACGCTGCATCTCTCCAAAACAAGCAAAAGACCACGGGGGCCGCTGGTGGGTGTCACCACTGAAAGATGTGGCTTCCGGCAGGGAAGTATGTTCTGTGTGTTGAAGGTGCTGCCACCCTAACAGAGCCTGGGCTCAGCATGAGAGGGCTCTGGCTCTGGCTCAGCTGTCCCTTTCAGGGCCTCAGTTCTGTCATCTGAGAAAGAAAGGGCAGCCCCAAAGTCTCTCAGATTCATTCCCCTCTGAATCCTGGATTTTTGGAAGACTGAAATCTGCTAGCAGTTGCACAGTAACCCCTGCACGTGATCTGGGACCGCTCGCAGGGCCTGGGAGCCTCAGGACCCGACGGGCCGCCAGCATCTTTCTGACCTCCCAGCTCGGCCTGGGTAAGTTAACAAGGCATATTCGAACACTCTTAAAGGCCTCAAAAGAAAAGCGCATTGTGCTGCTTAATTTTATTAAATATGTCAAAGTTGCGGTTCCACTAGACCATCCAAGAAGAGATTGAGTGTTTTTTTTTTGAAATATAGACAGTAACTGTAGAATGCCACGTTTCTACTACTTATGCTGATTTAAATAAACATGTATAAAAATAAACTAACAAAGCAAACTTTTCCTCCATGCTTCCCACTAAGCCCCTCCACCAAAAAAAAAAAAAAAAAATCTTTGGGAATTTACAGTTATTTTCCCAAAGCAATTTGTCTAAAACTTTAATCAACCTAATACAGATACACAAGTATCTTCTCCTTTGTTGACAGGATTATTCCACATTAACCCCATCACTTCTGGTGATCAACATCTGTCTCCCAAAATCTCATCATAGAATAACTAATTCATTCAGGAAGCTCACTGGTGGTGTAGTTCAGTCTCCTTTTCCCCAAGGGTGAAGTTACCTGTATAACCAATGTTCCCTAGGTCTACTGACTGAACTGGAGCTTCTGATTCCAAGTCCTGCTCTGCCTCCCACGAAAACAGAATGCTCAACGGCTCCTGAGAGGGCGCACAGAGGGAAGTTGCTCCCATGCCATTTCTGAAGTTTTGCTCATATTTAGTGATGCCCAGACCTGGCTGCATCCCAATCACTTATGGGGACCGAGAGCTCCCCCAGGCCTGATGAATCTGTCTACAGTTCTACACTTTTTTCAAAACTCCCTGCCCCAATAATTCAAGTTTAGAAACTACTGCACATTTACATGAAACACCCAAGAACTCATGAGCATCGGTTTTACCAACCTCTAGAGGTAAGAAGAGCACTTTCAGCAGGAGTGAGGCTCTCACAAACAGAAAGGACATAAACGGCTTCTTTTTCTATCTTAGGAGAAAGCAAAAGCATAATGGAATTCCATGTTCCAAAAGACCCCAATATTCCCTAAAACTAAGAGACAATAGTGAAAGTAATGTAAAAGATAATGAGTTTAAAATCAAAGTTATTTTAATAAATAAAACACTCAAAAGCAATAATGTTTGAATAATAAAATGAGTATTTTAATGACAGTTTTTCCTTTACATTTTTATAATCTGAATATCCAAGCAAACTCAAAAGCAGAGATAATAGTTAATTCCCAAAGCATCTCCCAGTCTTCACAATTATCCAGATTTTGCCACGCTTGCTTCATTAAACCCCTTCTTTCTTTGAAGTACTTTAAAGTAAACCTCAGAAAGCACCCCTGTATCCTTTAATATGCCTCTCTACAGAAGCATTTAACAAAATTCAACATCTTTTCTTGATTTAAAAAAAAAACACTCAACACTAATAACAAAATGAAACTTCACACCATAATAAAGCTATATATGAAAAACACGCAGCTAACCTCATACCGACCAGTGAAAGACTGAGAGCTTTACCCCTAACAGCATGGAAAAGACAAAGATGTCCACTTTCACCACTTCTATTCAACATAGTGTTGGGTTGGCCTAAAAGTTTGTTTGGTTTTTTTCTGTAAGATGGTTCTAGTAGTGCTTAGTTGTCTTTAAAACAGTTTTGTTAGATTGTATTGTGACAGCTATCGTATCGGTGTGCATTTTTTTAAAAAGCTTATCAAAATTGGCGAATTTTGGTACAGCCATTTTAATATTGAAGATGGAAGAAAACAACATTTTTGGCATAGTATGCTTTATTCTTTCAAGAAAGGCAAAAATCCAACTGAAACACAAAAAAAGATTTGTGGAGTGTATGGAGAAGGTGCTGTGACTGATTGGAACATGTTGAGAGTGATTTGCAAAGTTTTGTGCTGGAGATTTCTCACCGGACGATGCTACACAGTTGGGTAGACCAGTTGAAGCTGATAGAAAAAAAATCATACAGACTTTTTGGCCAACCCAGTATTGGAAGTCCTAGATGAAGAAATTAGTTGAGCAAAAAAATAATGAAAGGTACTCAAATTGGGAAGAAAGAAGCAAAATTATATCTGTTTGCAAATGATAATCTCATATGTGAAAACTCTAAAAAAAATTTAACTGTTATTGCTAATAAACCCAGTACCATTGCAGGGTACAAAATCAACATGCAAAAATTAGTTGAATTTCTGTACACTAACAATGAAAAATCCAAAAGAAAATTTTTAAAACTATCCCACTTACAACAGCTTCAAGAAGAACAAAATGCTGCTCTGGCTGGTGTGGCTCAGTGGACTGAACGCTCCAGCCTGTGAACCAAAAGGTCATTGGTTCAATTCCCAATCAAGGCACATGCTTGGGTTGCGGGCTGGGTGCCCGGTTGGGGGAGCATGAGAGGCAACCACACATTGATGTTTCTCTCTTTCTCCCCGCTTTCCCTCTCTCTAAATATAAATAAAATAAAATATAAATATAAATAAATATAAATAAAAATTTAAAGTTTTTAAATTTTTTTTAAAAAGAATAAAATGCTTAGGAATAAATTTAATTAAGGCAGCAAAAGACTTGTACACTAAAAACTAAAACATTTTCTGAAAGAAACTAAAGAAGACACAAGTAAATGGAAAGAAATCACGTTTGTGGATTAAAAGAGTTAGTATTAATAAGATAGCAATACTACTCAAAGTAATCTACAGATTCAAAGCAATCACTATCAAAATCCCTGACAGTTTTTGCAGAAGTAGAAAAACCCATTCTGATACTCACATGGAATCTTAAGGAACTCCAAAAGGCAAAGTTGGAAGACTCAAACTCCCTGTTTTCAAAACTTGCAACAAAGCTACAGTAATCTAAACAATGGTATTGGCATAAGAACAGGCATAGAGAGCAACTGACTAGAATAGAGAGCTCAGAACTAAACCATCACATACACAGTAAAATGGGTTTTTTTAAAGGGTGTCAAGACCATTAGCACAATCTTTTCAATAAACAGTGCTGGGAAAACTGGATATCCACAGGCAAAAGAATGAAGTTGGACCCTTACCTTACACTATATGTAAAAATTAACTCAGAATAAATTAAAGACCTAAATGTAAGAACAAAAGCTACAGAACCCTTAGAAGGAAACACAGGGGGAAAGCTTTGTAACACTGGATTCAGCAATGATTCCTTGGTTATGATACCAAAAACACAAGCAACAAAAGAAAAATGGATAAATGAGACTTCATCAAAATTGAAACTTTTGTGCATCAAACTATTATGTACTATGGAGAGAGTAAAGAAACGACTCACAAAATGGAAGAAAATATTTGCAAATCAAATATCTGGTAAGCGAGTTATGTCCAGAATATATATCCTATAACTCAACAAGAATTGAAAAAAACAATTTAAAAATGGGCAAAAGACTTGAATAGATTTGGGGCAAAGGAGACATGCCAATGTCTAATAAGCACATGAAAAGATGCTCAACATCACTAGTCACTAGCGAAATGCAAACCTAACTTATAATGACAAAACATTCACAACCATGAGATGGTTATTATCAAAACCAATTTTTTCAATAACAAGTGGTGGTGAGGAGATGGAGAATTTGGAACCTTTGTTTACTGCTAGTGGAAGTGTAAAATGTTGCAGCCCCTGAGGAAAATTGTGTGATGGTAGTTCCTTAAAAAGTTAAACACAGAATTACCACATGCTTTAGCAATTCTGCTTCTGGGTAAATACACAAAAAAACTGAACAGGGATGCAGGTTCTTGCATACCAATGTGCTGACCAGCACTGTTCACCACAGGCAAAGGGTGGCAACAACCTAATGTCCATCAACAGATGACCAGATAAACAAACTGGTATATCCATACAATAGCATATAATTCAGCCTTAAAAACAAATGAAATTTTGGTACATGTCACAACATGGATGAACCTTGAAGACATTAAGCCAAGTGAAATAACCCAGATTAAAAAAGACAAATATTGTATGGTTTCATTTATATGGTACCTGGAACAGACAGATTTAGTTGACAGGAAATATAATAGAGGTTATCAGGGGCTGGGAGTGGGGAGGGGATATGAAGAGCTAGTGTTTAATGGGTACAGGGTTTCTGTTTGGGACATGAAAAAGTTCTGGAAATGGGTGGTGGTAATAGTTGCACATATTGTGAATGTACTTAATGTCACTAAACTGTACATTCAAAAACTGGTTAAAATAGTAAGTTTTATGTTAAATTTTATCACCTTAAAAAACAAAAACAATACCTTTCTTTTAAAAAATGGGTATTTTTATAATCTAGTGATATATTTTTAAGCATTTTAGAATATGTGGCCTCATAATTTAATCAATTCTTCTAAACATTTTAAAATTCTCCTACCCTCTGTCCCATTCCAGAGTCTTATTCTAATTGACCAACTTCTATTTAGAACAACAAAACATTTTCTTAGAGCTTATCATTTCTACAATCATTGATATTAGGAGTCAGCAAACTATGGCCCTTGAGCCGAATTTGGCTCACGAATCAAATGCAGTATTTCTGAAAGAAGCAGAAAGTTACTTTGAAGCCCATGGTGAATAAGAAATCGGTCAGGGAAAGAGAGGTTGCCATACTTGAAGAACTGACTGTGGGGGAAAATGCTAGCTACCTAACCCAGTGTATATATTCATTCCCCTTCTTCCCAGTAAAGAATCTCCAGTACTTAGCTGGGCCAGCCAGAAAGTTTTGTATGATAATTCTGTGAGATCTCCATAAAGCGGGTACATGATGTGGGGTAGGGGACAAAGAAGACTACTCCTTCCTGCTCCCTACAATGTGGATGCAATGATGGAAGTTAAGCAGTCACCTTGGATCATAAGGCAAAGCACTAGAAAGGGCAAGACGGAAAGAACCTGGGTCTCTGACATTGTAAGCTGCCTTATCAGCCCTGGACCTTTCTTAAGTGAGGGGAAAAAATTTATCTTGTGTAAGCCACTGCTATTTTAGGTTTTCTGACACATGCAGTCAAACCTTATCCTAAATATTGGGTTGGTCAAAAAGCCCATTTAGATATTTTCATAAAATAAAAGAGACATTTTTCATTTTCACCAATAACTTTATTGACTTGGATATTTTGAATATGTTAGCTATCTCCCACATGGTAGAACACTGATCGTTCTCAATTAACGTCTCAATTTGATCACTGTCAACTTCAACTGGTCTACCCAGCCATGGACCATTGTCCAGCAAGAAATCTCCAGCACGAAACTTCGCAAACCACTTTTGACCCATTCCATCAGTCACAGCACCATCTCCATACACTGCACAAAACTTTTTTGCATTTCAGTTGCATTTTTACCTTTCTTGAAAGAATAAAGCCTAATATGTCAAAAATGTTGTGTATTTTCTTGCATCTTCAGTACTAAAATGGGTACACCAAAATTCACCAATTTTGACAGGAGTTTTTTTAAAATGCATGCTGATATGACATCTGTCGCTATACAAGCTGACAAAATTGTTTCAAATGAAGTTAAAGACAACTAAGTGCTACTAGAGCCATCTTACAAAAAAACCAAATGAACTTGTTGGTCAACCCAATATTACAGTGGTATAAAGAAATAAATGATAAACTTAATCTAAAACGCAATTCTGAATGAGATTTTTTAAGACAAATATATCCCCTATTTGGGGATAGACAGGTGGTCCATTTGGTCAGGGCCTTACAGTAATAATGCATTATAAAATGGGTATATTATGCCTCATATTATTAAAGTCTCCTCCAATATGTAAACATATACTTGTGTATTTATAGAAACTCTCAGAAGAGATACACAAGAAACCCGAAACAGTAGCTGGTTTTGCTAAAGAGAACTGGAGGGCTACATGAAATTTTTAACCATGAACTTGTATGTATTTTAAAATTTTTTTCTTGCTAAAATAAACATAATAAATTAATGGTACAAATGCTGCAAACTCGAGCCTAAATTTCCTATAATGCTTTGAAATAATATTGATGAAAGATTTGAGGAGGTCACTTGTATTTTAATATAGATTAATTTAGTCAGTTGCTTTCTACCAATAGACTAAAATAATTGTTCATTTATGCATTCAAATGTTTGACAATGTTACACACCAAATTTATTTAAGAAAAAAATTTGAAAAAATGTTTATTGAGAGCCTAATATGTGCCATTGTCCTAGTGATTGGGAATAGAAGAAAATCAGTCAGCAGACAGCCAAAATACAATTTGCAAATGGCCAAAGGGAGCTCTGAAGTTGGGAAGTGGGAGAAGTAATCTTGAAGCCTGACACACAAGGGACAGGCAGGACTGGGGTCTCAGTGGGGGTCTCTGGCCAACAGGACACTGAACTCTTGAGGGATGAGAACAATGAGAGTCAGCGAGCGAAAGAGATACAGGGACCAATGCAAGGAGCTGGGAGAAATTTTCTTGGGTTTCTCATCTGACCTCTCAGCAGCCACCATGCTGAACTTTCACCCTTTGTCAAGACCGTCATTCCAACCCCACTCAGCCTGTCTGCAGTGTCACAGGGTGAGGAAAAGGAGAAATTAAAGGGAGGGAGAAGGGTGCTCCAGCCACTGCAGGGGACTTTTTTCAAGGACAGGGCAGTTCTCTGGGAGTATTTTTCAGCATGCACACAACTTTGCAACTAAGCTAGACTAGTGCTGATCACAGCACCCAAAATTTATCAGTCCCCAAATTGAGAGCAATTCATCATCCAACTAACAGATGGATCAATTTAGTCAAAATGACCAAACCTATTCTTAGACGCAGCAAACTGTTACTTTCAAACAAAAATCCATATTTTCATTCAAATAAACAATGACACTCCATTTTAATCTGTGCCACACAGCACTGGCAGACAGAATTGAATCTATATTGCCTGTAGTTTTTCTTCTCTGTGTTCGGAGAATGGAAGACTGATGCTGACAAGATTGTTGTGAAAGCAATGTTCTGTGTCTGTGGGGGAAAAAAATCTTCACATGTGAAAAAAATCTGTTAAATTTAAAAATAAAGAAAATAAATCCCAGAAGAGATGAGAAAGGTAAAAAGAGTTTCAAAATTAAGTCACCCCAAACTGTCACAGCAGAAAACTCTCCAGAATAATGTTGGTTTTTAAGCATGGGGAACACCGCCACTTCTGAGATTACAGCTTTGGTTGAAACTAAAAACTCAACTAGGAATACCCAGAGATATAGTGATGATGACATAAACAGCTCAAAAAGAAGCCCCCGGTTTTAAAATGTGGCAAAAGGAGTAGGGGCTGCAGATGCTTTTTTGGCTCTGTGCAAACTCCTGAGACCACAGGTGGAAACTGTGAAGTAATAGAAGCAATTTGGTATTTAAATCTGTGAGGAGAGGAATACACAGAATGAAATGGAACAAACATCAGGGAAAATTGAGATTTTCTGTGGTGTTATTCCCCAAGTGGAAGCACTCTGCCTACGAAAACAGCTGTGAGAAATTCTGACTTTTACACTCTTTCATTACCAAAGCCAGTCAGATTTTCCTTTACGCATGCGATTTCCATCATCTCAAAAGAGAATAGTCACTCTCTAAAGGGGCAAAGTCTATTAAAGTGTTTTGTTGGTTTTCATTTTTTTCACAAATAAACATTTTCACTTTAAAACAACTTATATGAAGTTGAGACCTAATTAAGTTCATTTACACTCATTTTGCACCTAACTCTTCCCAGGAGGGTCTAAACTGTCTCAGTTACTGAAGACCTCCTCCCGCAGCGCTGACACACGGTCGTGGCCTCAGCGTGAGGGCTGGAACCCACATTTCCTACCTGAGTATGAGTTACTCTTTCCATCAAGCTCACTTTGGATGGGAAACAAAGGTGATCCAGGGCTGTTTCTCTACACCCTGGGTCCTACTAAATAAATGCTCCATTTAGCCAGGTTCCATACTTCTAGAAACCCGTCTTTTAACATGGCCAAACAAGATGGGTGCGAAAGGATTCTGAGCACCCAAGACACTGACGTTGTCCCAGAGCCCTTACTTATTAGTCCTACTTCATGCCCTTTTCTTTATTCCTTTATATATTGTGTTGGCCAAAAAGTCTGTTTAGTTTTTTCCATAAAATAAAGGATACACTTTTTATTTTCACCAATAACATTATTGATTTGGATATTTTTAGTATGTCAGCTATCTCCTGCTATTGGCTTCTAGTGGGCAGAGGCCAGAGGTGCTGTTAAACATCGTCCAATGCATAAGACAGCCCCCCAGCAAAGAATTATTTGGCCAAAATGTCAATAGTACCAAGAAACTTCGCAAGTCACTTTTGACATGTTTGATCAGTCACAGTAGCTTCTCCATATACTACATAAATCTTTTTTTATGTTTCAGTTGCAGTTTTATTATTCTTGAAATAATAAAGCATAATATGCCAAAAATGTTGTTTTCTTCCATCCTCAATATTAAAATGGCTGCACAAAAATTTACCAATTTTGATAAGCTTTATTTTAAAATGCACACTGACAAGACTGGGTGATATGGCCGTAGACCTGGAGAACATTACGCTAAGTAAAATAAGCCAATCAGAGAAAGACAAATGCCATATGATTTCACTCATCCGTAGAATCTAACCAACAAACTGAACTAACATGCAAAATAGAGACAGGCTCATAGGTAGAGAGCAGGAGGACACTAGGGTAAGGGGGGAGGTTAGGTGGAGGAAGGATTGAGCAAAAAGGAGAAAAGACTGATGGACATGGACAAGAGTATGGTGATTGTGGTGGGGAGGAGGTATAAGGGGACTAAATGGTAATGGAAAAAATGCAATAAAAAATAAAATAAAATAAAATACACGCTGATATGACAGCTGTCACAAGACAGTCCAACAAAGTAGGTTTTGAATGAAATTAAAGACAACTAAGCACTACTAGAGCCATTGCGTGGAAACTAAACAAACTTCTTGTACAACCCAATATATTGTTTGGTTAGCTGATTCACCAGAACAGAAGCAGCTTATAAAAAATAGGGGTACAAAAAAAAAAGGCAATTACAGACAGACACACTGATTTTTAAAAGGAAGGATCAGGAATTCCAGGCAAGATGGAGGCGTAGATAGATACACTTTGCCTCCTGACAAACCAAAAGAAGGACAACAACAAATTTAAAAACAAAAAACAACCAGAATTGCCAGAAAATTGAACTGTATGGAAGTCCGACAACCAAGGAGTTAAAGAAGAAACATTCATCCGTCCTGGTAGGAGGGGCAGAGGCGGGGAGCCGGGAAAGAGAGGATTCATGACAAAGCAACAGCTGGAAGGCTGGGCAGGCAAGGAGGCCACTGTCAGACATGGCAGTCCCACATTTGCGTACAGATAAACCAGGAAGAACAACAGGGGAGTGAGACAGACCATGCAACCCCATGTTCCAGTGTGGGGGAAAAGAAAGCTTCAAAACCCCTGGCTGTAAAAACCTGTGGGGGTTGTGGCAGTGGGAGATACTCCCAGCCTCAGAGGAGATTTTGTTGGAGAAACCCACAGTCCTAGAACCTACACAAACCCACCCTCTTGGGAATCAGCAGCAAAAGAGCACAATTTGCTTGTGAGTAGTGGGGGAAGTGACTGAAAGCTGCCGAGAGCTGAGTAAGCAGCATTGCCGCCTCTCTGACCCCTCCCCCACATACCGCACCACAACGCAGCCATTTGAGTTGCCCCTCCCTGACAAATGCCTAAGGCTCCACTCCTTACAACATAACAGGCACCCGGAGACAAAAAAAATATGGCCCAAAAGAAAGAACAGATCAAAGATCCAAAAATAGAACTAGGCAAGGAAGAGCTAACCAACCTATCAGATGCAGAGTTCAAAACACTGGTAATCAGAATGATCACAGAAATGGTTGAGTGTAGTCGCAAAATAGAGGAAAAAGTGAAGGCAAGTGAAACAAAGAAAAATATACAGGAAACCAACAGTGAAGGGAAGGAAATTGGGACTCAAGAAATTGATTTGGAGCAGAAGCAAGAAATAAACATTCAACCAGAATAGAATGAAGAAACAAGAATTCAAAAAAATGAGGAGAGGCTTAGGAACCTCCAGGACAACTTTAGATGTTCCAACATCTGAATCATTAGGGTGCCAGCAGGAGAAGAGGAAGGGCAAGAAATTGAAAACTTATTTGAAAAAAATAATGAAGGAGAACTTCCCCAACCTGGCAAAGGAAATAGACTTCCAGAAAGTCCAGGAAGCTCAGAGTCCCAAAGAAGTTGGACCCAAGGAAGCATATACCAAGGCACATCATCACTACATCACCCAAGATTAAAGATAAGGAATCTTAAAAGCAGCAAGAGGAAAGGAGACAGTTACCTACAAAGGAGTTCCCGCAAGACTCTCAGCTGATTTCTCAAAAGAACCCTTACAGGCAAGAAGGGGCAGGAAAGAAGTATTCAAAGTCATGAAAGGCAAGGACCTACACCCTAGATTACTCTATCCCGCAAAGCTAACATTTAAAATGGGAGGGCAGATAAAGTGCTTCCCAGATAAGGTAAAGTTAAAGGAGTTCATTATCAGCATGCCCTTAGTATATGAAATGTTAAAGGGACTTATCTAAAAAAAAGAAAATCAAAACTATGAACAGTAAAATAATAACTATCTCAACTATCAACAACTGAAACTAAAAAATAACAACAATGAACTTAGCAAACAACTAGAAAAGGAACAGAATCACAGAAATGGAGATCACATGGAGGGTTGTCAGCAGGGAGGGTGGAGAATGGGGGGAAAGGTACAGGGAATAAGATGTTTAAATGGTAGGTACAAAATAGACAGGGGGAGGTTAAGAATAGTATAGGAAATGGAGAAGCCAAAGAACTTATACATAGGACCCATGGACATGAACAAGAGGGAGAAGAGCTGCTGGAGGGAGCAGGAGGGGGCCAGGTGGAGGGGGATAAATTGGAGGGGAAAAAATGGGACAACTGTAATAGCATAACCAAGAAAATATATTAGAAAATAAAAATAAAAAATTTTCAAAAGAAATGCAAAAAAAATAAATAGAAGGATCAATGGGTCCATATTTTTCTTATCAGGGAAATAAAGTTTATGAAAGAAATCAAGAAGGCATATAATAGTATTTTAGGAAATATTCTTTCAAAGAAAATTACATGAGCAATGAGTATGGGGACACCCTTTCTTTCTCAATAAAACTATGTAAAGGAACCTTTTATCAGACCCAGTTACTATGATTATCTACCAAACATTGAGTATTTAACCACATGCCAGGCTCAAGGCTAAGTATTCTATACACATTATTTCATACAATCTTTACAATATCCTCATTTTATATATTAAAGAACTAAAGCACAGAAAGGTTTTTAAAAAATGCAGGCCTCTCTAACCCCAGAGTGTCATGTAACCTAATCACCACACTACGGTGTTCTGCATTGTTATCTCTTTTATGCACATGTTCCAATTCCATAGATGTTTAAGCTCCTTAAAAATAGGAGTTAAATCTTCTACTTACCCTAATAGCACTATGACACCTAAGCAACATTCAGATTATTAAAAAGGCAATTAAATACCATGCTGACTGGACCTCAGTACCAAATAATGTCAACTACCTGAGGCGCCTGAGCTCACTGCCACTCTTTCCACTGGGAGGGGCAGGGATGAGCACAACCACCACATCATCACACAGTCAAGTCTCACTTCCCCCCTTTGTATTTGGGACCCTCAGGTCCACATGTGATTCTAACAACAAAGCATGACTGAAGGGGATACGCCCTGGAGCACATGGCAGGTCTCCCTCAACTAAATTATGTACATGAATAAAAACTATCAAAAACTTTCCCTAATAAGCACTCATGTTCCTGTGTGCTACCCAGAACTAAATCTTAGATAGTAAGCCCCACTCCTGGGTCAACATCATTTCTGACTGTAGGCAAATTAGTGGAAACTAAGGTCGAAAGTAAGATTCATAGGTTTATAAGTATATATATTAACTTCAGTATTAGCTTTACCTAATGGAATGTGAATAGAATGTTCAACCCAAACTGACACAGAAAAAAAAATTTTTTTAACAACCAAAGCCAGTTTATTTTTTAAATTTTATTTAATTAAATTTATTGGTGGTTATTAAGATCACATAGGTTACTATATAATTTATGCTCTTCTTCTTTTTTTCCAAATTTCCACATTCTTATTAAACCACTTCAAATCTTGCATGTATTAAGAATGTATCAAAAAAATGAAAGACAAACACATCAAAATTACAATTAAAATACAGAACAACCATCACTCAACCATCAGAAATTGACTTGAATGGGAGTCTGACAACTATGGAATTAAAGAAACCACATGCATCTAGACTGGTAGGAAGGGCAGAGATGTGAAACAGGCTGGTCCCACATCCACGTTGGGTGGATAAAAATTTGGGAAAGACATCTCAGGAGTGAGGCATCCAAACCCCACACCAGGCCCCACGGCCCAGGGTTCCAGTGCCAGGAAGAGAAGTCCCCATAACTTCTGGCAGCAAAAACCAGTGGGGATTGAGTGAAGGGAAGAAAATTCCAGAGTCCCAGGCAGATCCCCTTAAAGAACCCACACATGGACTTAGTCTGACTCACTCCCCCTGAGCTCCAGCACCAGGGTAGCAGCTTGAAAGGCACCGGTGGCATACAGGGAGGAAACGAAGAGCCTGGCATCAAGGCGGAAGCTGGGGGACTGCTTTCTCCAAGACGGAAAGTGGGCAGAGGCCATTGTCCCTTTTCTGAGCCCTCTGCCCCCACAGAGCCACAGGTAGAGTCAGCAGGTAGGTGCCATATCTGAGATAACATCGACCTGGCTAACACTGTTTGCCCCACCCTAGAGAACCTCTGAGACTCTGTCCCACCCAACTTATAGGCTCACCCAAGTTGTTAACCACGACTTTTCCATATGAATGGCTGGTCTTGGCTCATACTTCACAACTCCCTAAATCCTATCAAACAAGCAGCAGCCAGCCTCAGTGAGCCCCCAGTCCCAGTATCTCTGACTAAGTGGCCCCAGGCATGGTACTAGCAGCTTCCAGCCTAGATTGACAGTTTGGCTTTGCCTGCCTGGGAATATCCAAGCCCAGCACAAGTAGCAGCCATCTGCAAGTTGTTTTATAACTTAGGCAGGGTGGCCCTGAGCAGAACACGGGTCGGGGCTGACCTTGGCCTGCTTCACCCGGGAAACATCAGAGCCAGGACACCCAGTGGACAGCTACAGACCACATCAGAGCAACACTACCCTGCCCCTGCATAGTTGATCTTCCACAGAGGGCAGAGATTGGTGGTCAGTGGTCACAGCTAGTCCTTGCAGCTGACTGGCCTGGGCAAATCCCTCCCATTGACCTGTCAACAGCAATTAAGGCTCAACTACAAGAGGAGGGTATACTCAGCCCACACAAAGGGCACACCTTGAGTGCCCAGCTTGGATGATAAGGAAGGCTGTGCCACTATACCCTATAGGACACCTACTATATTAGGCCACATTATCAAGACAGAAAGTCAAAGCAGCTCTACCTAGTACATGGAAACAAACAGAGGCTTCCAAAATGAAGAGACAAAGAAACATGGCCCAAATGAAAGAACTGATTGATACTCCAGAAAAAAAAAAAACTAAACAAAATGAAAATAAGCAATCTATCATGCAGAGTTCAAAACACTGGTCAGAAGAATGCTCAAGGAACTTAGTGAGGACCTCAACAGAATAAAACAGATTCAGTCAGAAATTAAGGATATACTAATTGAAATAAAGAACAATTACAGGGAAACAACAGTAGAATGGATGAAGCTGAGAATCAAATCAGTGATTTGGAGCAGACGGAAGCAAAAAACAACCAAGAAGAAAACAAGAACAGAACAACAAGAAGAAAAAAGAATCCAAAACAATGAGGATAGTGTAAGCTATCTTGGGACAACTTCAAGTATTCCAACATCCACATCATACGGGTGCCAAAGGGAGAAGAGAAAGGAGGAAACTGGAAATCTATTTGAAAAAATAATGAAAGGAAACTTCCCTAATTTGGTGAAGGAAATAGACATGCAAGTCCAGGAAGCACAGAGTCCCAAACAAGATGGACCCAAGGAGGCCCACACCAAGACACATCATAATTTAAATGCTAAAGGCTAAAAATAAAGAGAGAATCTAAAAGCAGCAAGAGAAAAGAAGTCAGTTACCTACAAGGAAGCTCCCATAAGGCTGTCAGCTGATTTCTCAAAAGAAACTTTGCAGGCTAGAAGGGATTGGCAAGAAATGTTGAAATTCATGAAAAGCAGGGACCTATATCCAAGATTGCTCTACACAGTAAAGCTATCATTTAGAATCAAAGGGCAGATAAAGAGCTTCCCAGACAAGAAAAAACTAAAGGAATTCATCATCACCAAACCATTATTACATGAAAAGTTAAAGAGGCTTATTTAAGAAAAAGAAGATCAAAACTATAAACAATAAAATGGAAATTAAATACATATTTATCAACAATTAAATCTAAAAAACAAAATAAGTAAACAAAAAGAGCAGAGATAGAATCATGGATTAGAAAGCCTTATGATTTTTGCCAGGTGGAAGTGAGGTGTGGGGGAATGGGTGAAGAGGGGAGGGGATTAGGAAGTACAAATTAGTCCTGGCTGGTGTGGCTCAGTGGATCAAGCACCAGCCTGCAAACCAAAGGGGTGACGGTTCAATTCCCAGTCACCGCACATGCCTAGGTCGCAGGCCAGGTCCCATGCAAGAAGTGCGAAAGAGGCAACCACTCATTGATGTTTCTCTCCTTCTCTTTCTCCCTCCCCTCCCCTCTGTCCAAAAATAAATAAATAAAATCTTTTTTAAAAGCCTCACCTTTAAAAAAAAGAAAAAAAGAAATACAAATAGGTAATTACAGATTAGCCAGGGGATGTGAAGTACAGTAAAGGAAATGGAGCAGCCAAAGGACTTATACCCGTGATCCGTGAACGATGGTGTGATGATTGCCTGAGGGAGTGAGTGGTGCTGGGTAGAGGGGGGCAAAGGGGGGAAAATTGGAACAACTGCAATAGCATAATCAATAAAATATAATTAATTTTAAAAGTTTTTGAAAGAGGAAAACTGAGGCAAAGATGAGTTGCTTTGTTTTAACCAAAGACAAGCAAAGAGACAAAAACCAACAAAGAAAGTAAAATTTGGAAACTTTGTTTTCACTTATCATATATTTAGTCAACGTATGGGGGATAAGAGCGAGCTTTATTTTCTTAAACCTTTGAGATCTCCTCAGGTACTTAGAGGTGCTACGGGAACTCACCCCCAACCCTCTCAAATCTTTAGGCCTAAAGAATTAAAATCATCGGTAATAGATAAGACATAAATGGGACCTAAAATGAAAAATGCTACGTGTTTATAATCTAATTGGTGGCATTCGCTGTTGACCTGTAAAGCTGGCATGGACCGTGGCGGAAAGGGGCACCGAGGCAGTGTCTGAGAGGCGGACATGGCGAGGCGCCCGCAGCTTGGCTCCCACAGAGAGCCTGGCAGAGGAGCTCCGCCCACCCAGCCCTCGCTGCTCAGTGGGCCTCAGGGGATCACAGTGGGCTCTCCAAACATGCGCATTCCTCTTGCTGGGAACTCAGACAAGCAAACAGAAGGCTGTATTTTGACTTCGACTGTTAATTTTTCTTAAAGGAAAGTACACTCTGGCCAGCAAAAATGAATTTCTAGGCCCCCTCTGCAGATAGGCCTCATTCTAAACTAATAAACAGGCATTTCGGTTGACACATCCGTCTCCGCTGGCCTGATTAGTGTTAAGGCATGCCAGCGGGGACACCCGTGGGCAACTGCTCTGCTCGAAGGGTGTGACGAAAAGCAAGATTCTGTTCCTTGATGACCCTTCCCCTCCCTTTCCCCTGTCATCACCCTCCCTCCTCCCCTCTGGTTACAGTCAGTTTGTTTTTTATTTCAATGTTGCTGGTTCTATCTTGCTTGCTTGTTTATTTTGCATAAAGGACCCACTGACAAAGCCAAACGGGGGAAGGATTGAGGGTCGGAGGTGGGGGTAGGTGGGGCTGAGGAAAGTGGTGGCAGGAAAATGTTGACAAAAACAAAAAACAAAGTGGTCGAGGGGAGGCTGGGAGTAGTGTGGGAAATTAAGAAGCCAAAGAACTGGTGTGCACAGCCCATGGACCTGGACTACGAGATGTGGGGATGATGGGATGGGGTGCGGGGCGGAGGAGATATAGGGGGCAGAAAATGGGACAACTATAATGGTGTCCTCAATAAAATATACCAAAAAAAGAAAAAAGAACATCACAATAAGAAAAGAAAGAAAGAAAAACAAGATTCTGTGCCAACAAGAAGCACCACCAAGGAATGCTAGGCTGTGAGGCTGTCTCTGCTGATCAGGCAATTCCTGGCGGAACAAAGTTTCCTCATCAGGACACCAGCAAATTTCCACACCCTCCGCCTCAGCTAAAGGTGGCTCCAGGAGCTAACTGGAGGCCGACTCGCATTAGTTTCCCTCAAACTGGCTCTCAGATGCATTGAATTAAAGTCATGGAGGGAACCAGGCCAAATGAAAGGAGTTTCTGAAAGTATGACTAATAATAGTACACGACTTGCAGGACACCCATTCAGCACACAAAACAGGTGGGCGCCAAAATAACTTTTTCACTTGACAGTAAAGTCACACTAACAGCTTTTACAATTCCAAACCCAAATTTTAGTTTTTGAGAGAGTCTAATGCCCTCTTGTGGGAACCAGAAAGGTAAAGATTCACAGTATTTCCCCTAACCTTCATCCAAGCACAATATGAAGAAAACAGGCCCCGCCTCAGGGCAAGAGCTGGCTGTTCACCATTTGGAAACGTGGGCACAGTACTATCACATCTTTTGATTTTTAAAGAGAAACTGGAAGCCCCTGCTTTTTAAAATCAAGATTTTGCACAATTTTAGCAACCAATTCCATTTTTTAGAAAAAATACTTGGCAGGCACCCAGTTTGTGAACTGGTTATTACGTATTAGGCTGTAGAACAGTCTGGTGAGTCCGGAATACAGGGTGTTACTATAGTTAGCATACCAAGAGAAGTTAGTATGCAGGGTGTCCACATGATCTGGGGAGCCTAGAATACAGGGTGCACGATGGGGAGTAGCTGGAAAGGTAGGGTGGGGACTTAAATAACTGTGACGTTTGTCTACTGATCAATGGATAACTACCAAGGACTTTAAATCAAAGCCACAGGCTGCGAGTTTTATTTTTTTTTAAATGCTGTTGGAAATAGCACTGTGACTAGTCCCAGCTAGAGCAGGAGTGAAAGCAGAACCACATAGCTCCAGTAAGCCCCCCAAACATGGTATTAAACTACAAGATGCTGGGTCACTGGATGGAATCTTCTTGCTTGGATCTAAGGCTTTCTGAGAGAAGGGCATGGAGGGAGGCTGCTCAGAAGGGCCACAGCATTGTCGCAGGTATAAGCAGACATCTCCCTGCCCCACACACAGTTCAAATGTGGGACCTCCCAGCATGAAGGCTCCTCGGGGGAAGGGAGGCCAGTGATGCTGAGAGACATTCTCTGCTCCTGTGGGGGCTAGGGAGTCAGTGGACAAGACTGCAAAGCAGACCAGTGAAAACTGGAAAGAATTAAAACCTCCCTGCAAGTTTTGACTAACACTTGGGGAGAGGGGGTGAAAGATGATTTTCCAAGGAAGATTGAGAGGCACATCCCAGCTCAAAACAGAAGACACTTCTCACTGGTGGAGATGGAGGGTGGTGAGCACCAGCATCACATGTCAAGGCTGGTTCCAAAAAACTCTCGCTAAAAAGCTCCTAAGAACAGACTGCATCGTTACCTTCCTCCCTTTTAATCAACAACTGGAAAGATTTGAAAGCCTGAAAATTGTGTCTCCTTCCTTTGAAGAAACACATGCCTTTTGTTTTGCAGGTCAGTACTCAATGAAATAGCCACGTGTCTCTTAAGGTGTGGTCCATAACCCACCTGCATCAGAATCACCAGGGTTAATTGTTACAACTTACAGGTTCCTGGACCTCAGACCCACAGAGTCAAACTATATGGAGATAGGACTCAGGAATTTGTATCTTTCAAAAAGCTCTCCAGTTAATTCCTAAGTACACCTAAGTCTGAGAACACTGGAATTTCAGACCCTCAAGGAACAGGGGAAGGGCACCATGAGGGGGAAGGAGAAATCATCATCCATGATTTGAGAAAGCCTCTAGCCCAGTGATTCTCAACTGGGGGCAATGTTGCCCCACAGGGGACTTTTGGCAATATCTGTAAATATTTTTACCATCACAATTGGGTGGGTGCCCCCCGCACCTAGTGGTCAGAGGCCAGGAATGTTGCTAAACATTCTACAATGTACAGGACAGGTCCTCACAACAAAAAATGTCAGTATGTACCACAGCTGAAAAGCCATGCTCCAACCTGAGTTCAGCCTTTTATTTTCACAAGTTAATGAAGAAATTTAAAACTAAATTTTTACCCATTTTCTTTTTTAGCTGCCTAACATCTGAAGACCTTCCCTTGTTTGAGTGATTCCCAACCAGATTCATTTCTTGAGAGGTAGTACCCCCTCCCCCCACTATAGACACCAAAAAGTAAGACGCCCCTCCCAATACCCAGTTCCACAGGGAGGCCTGGGCACGTGACCAAGGCCCAGTTATTCAGAAGCTCCACCTGAAAATTTTAATGTAGAATAAATGATGCAAAATAATTTAAAGCGGGGACAGTTGAAGAACTCATGCCACAGGCAGGGACCTTGGCAGGGCCAGGGCTGCGTCCGGTGGCAGTAGTCATGGCTGCAGCGCGGGAGCTCCCACGGGCTACAGCGGGAGCATCCTCGCCAGGCGGCCTCTAGAAGGTGATGTGGGCCCTGCAGCTTTTCGTTTGTTTAAACCTGCTTAAAGTAGACCACGTCCACTTCAGTTGCTTCAACCAAGAATTCTGAATAACATAACCATTCCAGGAGCTTCCTTTGTACCGGTATCACCATTTCAAAACACCCACATCTAGTTCCTATACCTTCTTATCCAGGAATTAGAATTTTGAGACGCTAAGGATGGCAAAACCGTATCCCTAGATCCCACATGATGGTGACTCTAAGGGCAGGCACGCATACTACACTGGGAGGGAAGACATGGAACTACAGGGTTGGGCCAAAAAGTTTTTCTGTAAAATGGCTCTAGTAGTGCATAGTTGTCTTTAACTTTGCTCGAAACAATTTTGTTAGACCGTATTGTGACAGCTGTAGTATCAGCATGCATTTTTTAAAAACTTATCAAAATTGGTGAATTTTTATGTAGCCATTTTATCACTGAAGTTAGGGGAAAACACACATTATTTTTGGCGTATTATGCTTTATTATTTCAAGAAAGGTAAAACTGCAATGGAAACGCAAAAAAAAAGGTTTGTGCAGTGTATGCAGAAGGTGCTGTGACTGACCAAACGTGTCAAAAGTGGTTTCTGAAGTTTCTTGATAACTGCTTACATTTTGGTCAAATAATTCTTTGCTGTGGGGCCATCTTATACATTGGAAGATGTTTAGCAGCACCTCTGGCCTCTACCCACTAGAAGCCAATAGCAGGAGAGCGCCGACATACTTAAAATATCCAAATCAATAATGTTATTGGCGAAAATGAAAAATGCATCCTTTTTTAATGGAAAAAACTAAACAGACTTTTTGGCCAGCTAATTATTTTACCATGTTTTTCTTTCTTATTGTATTGTGCTACCAGAAATTTTTTAAGATTCTTCTAATTCCTTTTGAGGAAGAAAGAACTTTAGTAAAATCCATTTTTAGATAGAGCAATGTATGAGAAATGAGAATACTTGATTCATTGAAGTGTCATAATTTTAGGAACTGCCATGGTTGGCAGCAAGGAACAAGGGGGACTTCCAAGCCCAGTGCCCAGTTTAGAAAAGGTTCTGAGGTGGTATGAAGTAGAACATCATAAGGAAAGAGAGAAATAGTCCAGCTTTGCAATGACTATTTCAAAAGTCCATACACTGGTTTTAGAAGCTTAGAATATATTTCCCACAAAAGCATTGCTTCACGTGGTGGTTGGAGTCCCAGACTAGCCCAAAAAAGCCTCCTGAACATGAACTGCTCCATGTACACATAATCAGGGAAAGTCATGGAAGCAACAGATGCTTTTTTATACACCACCCAAAGGATAACAAAGGGCTCTCAGACAGCCAGGGACACCAAGTGAAAGGCAGGTTCTGTAGGAATGGTGGATAGAGAAAGGAGGCCAACGTCTGCTTTTTTGTGTTAAATATAAATATGCCTAAAAACCCCTCTTAATTTCCTTGGTTTTTCAGGCACATATGGATCTCAACTTATCTCCATATCACATGTACCCATAGTTCTTTGCTCGGTAGCAGTCTTTCAAGTACGATCATCACATTAAAATAAATGCCCTTCCCCTTCTCCAGAAATCTGGGTTTTCGTTGTTGAAAGGGACCCTAGAGACCATTTTGTCAAACCTCCTGTCCAATGCAGGAACCCTTTTCCAGAGCATCCTGGCAGGCGCACACCCAGCTCAAGGACAGGGGCAGTCCGCTTCGGGTCCCTATGGTTCCAGCTGCTACGAAATTCTTCTTTATTTATATCAACTCAAAATCAGTTGTCATGAAGTGACCTTCGTGGTCTTATTCTACCCTCTAAGCAGCCAGGAACAAGGACAGGCCCTCCTTCTTTACAACACAGCCTTTCGAATACTAATTGACTATGTATCCCCTGATCTTACCAAGTTTCCTCACTTCCAGAATGCATTCCCCATAACCTGATCCTCCTGGTCACTTGCTGATATCCTTTAAAAATGAAGTTTCTAAATAGAAAAGCATCCTTCAGTCTGTGGTGTGACCAAGCCAAAATCCAATGAAGTAATTACATCATTGACCTGGACGCCCTCCTTCCAGTCAGCCTGAAACTAAGTTAATACTTCTTAGCAGCTATATCATATCATCAGATCACATGAAACTGCGGCTAAGTAAAACCCAAAGACCTTTTCACAAACTGTGGCCAAGACAAACCTCTCCCATTATGAATATGTATAATTGACTTTTCATTCCAAGTGGAGAACTTCATGTTTACTCTTAAGTTTCAGATTGGTTTGGGGCTCAGCATTCCAGCCTGTCAAGATAACTTTGAATCTTGATACTATCACCTATCTTTCTTGCTATAGTCTTCCCTTGTTTTCTGTACATTTGATAAGGGTGACTTCTTTGTCTTCGTCCAAGTTTTGATAAAAATCTTGAACAAGACAAGGCTAATGACGGAGTCCAGGGGCACAGTGCTAGTGATATTCTTCCAAGCAGGCAAAAAGCCATCAAATGACAACCTATGGGCCTGCCTTTTCAATGAGCTGGGTGCTACCTGATAATGCTATCGTTTACTCCATCTCTCACCAACTTTATCTACAAGGATATTTTGGCAAGAGTCCTGAAGAGGCTAGTCATTTCCTCTTCTAATCACTTTTCCTTCCTATACCCGCTACGCAAAGCAAGCCCCTCCTGCGGATGCCCGGCCTGTGCTGTGCCACCCCACAGCCCCAGGACTCAGCCGACTGGGCCACAGGGAAGGACCCTGGAAGCCAGAGGAACCACGTCATAGACTGCCCCAACCGGGCTCTCTTCTTGAAATGTGGAAATAGTGCGCCTAACTCCAATTAGTCTCTTTGGGTACCTGAAATTAGAAGTGGTATAAGCTAGGGCTGCGGCGGCCATACATAGCCAATGTGCAGAGGAACTCGGAGTGCTGAGAGGAAACTGGGTCAGACGTGCCCCCAAGAGTCCATGAGGCCTCCAAAAGACATTCATTCATTCTAACTGGCCATTCAACAACTTCTAGAAAAATCAGAAGAACATCTGTCCATCTTCCGCTCTGTGACACTTCTCCACTTTTCTCTCACCTCTCTAAGGTCACCAGCAGGGGCTCCAGAAGACCCCTGCAGACACTTTCAGAACCCTGAGGTGGAAATTCTCTGGGCCTCGGAAAACACCATCGTAGAGGATAGGGGCTACCTCATCATCTGACGATCATTAATTTTTCATTTTAATTTTATTGTTATAAGAAAACTTAACATGAGATCTACCCTTTATAAATTTTCAGTGCACAATTCAATATTATTGGCTGTAGGCACAACGTTGTACTGCAGGTCTCTAGAGCTCATTCACCTTGTACAACTGAAACTTCATGCTTGCTGATAAGGAAAGTCTCCACTTCCCCTGCCCTCAGCCCCTGACAAGCCACCATTCTACTCTCTGATTCTATGCATCTGACAGTTTTAAATAACTCAGGTAAGTATACTCATGCACTATTTGTCTTTCTGTGGCTGGTTTATTTTACTTAAAGCTCATCCGTGTTGTCACATAGTGCAGAATTTCCTTCGTTTTAAAGCTTAATAGTATTCCATTGTGTGCATAAACCACATTTTCTTTATCTATTCATCCATCAATGGATGCTTAGGTTTCTTCCACATTTTGGCTACTGTAAATGGTGCTGCAATGAATATGGAATGCTAATATCTCTTTGAGATTCTGATATCAATTCTTCTGTATAAATACCAAAAACTGGGATTGTTAGATCACATGGTAGTTCTATTTTTTTAATCCTCACCTAAGGACATATTTATTGATATTTTATTTTATTTTATTTTATTTTATTTTATTTTATTTTATTTTATTTTTAGAGAGAGAGAGAGAGAAACATCGACTGGTTGCCTTCCGTAAGTGTCCCAATCAGGGATCAAACACCCAACCTAGGCATGTGCTCTGACCGGGGATCAAACCCACAACCTTTTGGTGTATGGGATGACACTCCAACCAACTGAGCCACCCAGCCAGGGCTCTGATTTTTGAGAAACCACATACTGTTTTTCATAGTGGCTGCACCATTACTGCAGTGTGTTCTCACTAAAAGTGTAAAAAGGCAACCTACAGAATGGGAGGAAGTATTTGCAAATCATATATCTGATAATGGGTTAATGTCCAAAATACATAAGGAACTCCTGCAGTTCCATAGCAAAAAGAATAGCCTGATTTTAAAAATGGGCTAAGGCCTTGAATAGAACATAGTACGTGAAAAAATATTCAATGTCACTAATCATCAGGGAAACAAAATCCACACCACAGTGGGAAACCACCTCATGCCTGTCAGGATGACTATCATCAAAAAACAAAAACAAACAAACAAAAAGAGTCATGATTACTGATTTTTAAAAGTCCAGAGATATTTAAAAACCTGAACAAGTTCACAGACTTATAATTACTCAAAACCAGAACTAAATTCAAACATACTAACTCACTGCCCCAAGTTCTTTCCCTGACATTACCCATTTGAAGCAGAACTGAAGAACAAGCTATTCAATTATTTCTTTTCTTTTTCTTTTGAGCTCATGTTCACAAATAATATGTAGACTTTATTTGGAGAACAGAATTGAAATACATTGTACTTGAAAAAGAAAATGCATAGTTAAGGGGAAAAGTTTTGACTTTTAAAAATAATCACCACATAAAGGATAATGTTTCCAAAATTAAGTTACTGACCAGCACCGGCAGAAATTTAACTTATTCCTTACATTATAAACTCAATTTGTTAGCATTAAAAATGAGAGACTTTTGGATATTCAGGATATCCAAGACATAAGGACATATTTGGCCAAGTGGTTAACTTGACAGCTATTTAGAAACTGTCCTTTCCTTTTAGAGAAACAGTCACAGATGCTTCAGGTTCACGTTGAAAGAGCCAGTGAACTGAGCAGAAGAGCAGAGTATGAGAGGCAGGGAGGAGGCCTTTAATCCCAGGTCGTTGTTTAAGGCCTGGAAAGCCCTAAACTGAACAGAAACTTAACCTTCGCGTTTGTTAATGTCAGTGTGAGCTTGAGGCGTATAATCATTTCTGGACTCAAGTGCAGATGGCCCTGAGAGGGCAGATCGCCTCCCAGTTGTGTGAAGAGCAGATTAAGGCTTTACGGGCCAGCCCTATCCTCCAAATTTAATCAAGTCCCCTAAGCACTTAAGCATATCGCCCTGTTTTAATCTCTGCAGAGCATTTTCATTACCTCCCAGTTAATAAACTAAATTAACACTCTTCCCTAGAGTGCAAGCTCTTCCTGAAAACAGAGGTCTTGTTCACTCCTCCTAGGGCCTCACTGCCTGGACCAGACTGGCATCTTTGTATTTCATTTATTCATGACACTTATCTAGCCTCGTCATGTAGGCCAGGCATTATTCTACTGGCTTACTTAATACTGCCTCAGTCCTCACATCAACCCTATGATCTGGGCTCTATTATTATATCCATTTTATAGACAAGAACACTGAGGCATACAGGAGTAGACTCCACTGTGAAATGGTTTAACATGACACAGTTGGAGAGTGGAAAAGCTGGGATTCGAACCCTGGTGGTCTGGCTCCAGAGTCCATGCCGACTTCTATAGTCAGCTGCCTCTCGTGGTAAATCACCGGTAAATTATTTGCTGAATAAAGTAAGAAATGACAAGAGTGGAATGAAAATGAGATATGTTAAAGGAAACATTAGCTAATGACGAATTCGTTCAGAAGTTCTAAGTGACTAGCAAACTTAAAGTTGGCCTAATTCAGATACTGTGAATTTATTTTAACAGAAAAAGAGAGAAAAGCTGCTCTTTTGAATATGTACTTCTTTGGGGGAGAAGACTGTTTTATGGATCTGGGTCGCCTGCTCAGATTTAGTGTTCACATTTGGAGGCATTTAATGGCCCCCATGTACGCTGCCTCCACGGAGCTTCCGGTGGGACCTCCCTTTTCAGGCTCAGGGGCTCATGTGCACGTGATGCCTCCGTGTCCACGGGCCTCTGCAGCGGGCATGGGCAACCCTGCCCCAGTGTAACCTTTTCCTTCAGAGTCATCACTAAATGCCAGGCCTGTGCTCCTCTCACCCCTAATCCTTATGCTTATCCTAAGAATAAGCTATTATTATCTGTCTGTTTGCACAAACTCACAGAGTTAAAAAGTGGTAGAGCCGGGGCCTGAAACCTGGCAGTCCAACTCCAGCACTCACTTTCCTGATCACCCCAAGCACGTCACGTCCCCTCCCCTACAATGGTTGCTCCCACCTCTGAAATCCACATCACTTATTTTATTGCTTTCATTCATCGGAAGCTCAGTCCTCTCCCTCCATGAGACATGTCACCTGCCCAAGTGAACTGTAAATCACCTGAAGGCCATCTAAAATATTTTAATATCAATGGAGGGCATGATGTTTAAAACTTCACAAACAAGATGGAATTAGAGCAGGGGTACTCTAAACTGATTTGTAGACTATAAGATTGAGTAGATCACCCTGGCTGGTGTGGCTCAGTTGGGTTTGTGGCATCATCCCACAAACCCAAAGGTCATCGGGCACCAGATTGATTCCTGGCTGGGGCACATGCCTAGGTTGTTTCCCTCCCACATTGATGTTTCTCTCCCTCTCTTTCTCCCTCCCTTCCCCCTCTCTCTCTTAAAAAAAAAGAAAGAAAAAGAAAAGAGTAGATCATTTTAACTACTGTAATTTGAATTGCTACTAAGTTGTACTCTAATTTCATAATATTTGAAATTTAATTATACACACACACTCATTTTATAAGATGAAAGTTATATATGAACAATTAAACATTGATTTTGATGTAACAAAAATGTCATGATTTTTAAAGAGCATATAATGTAACAACATGGAAAGTGCATAAATTCTACAATAAATATAATTCAAAGTTAAACTGAAAGGGATTTCTTTCTTTCCCTTGGTTTTCTCTATCTGGAATCTGCTAAAGATAAAAAGTCACCAGCGAGCATCTATTAAAAGCTGTTCTTTCTTTTTTTCTTAATCAGAATTTATGAAGTCAATTTTATTTAAATTAAAAACAAGAATTCTTCTTGAAACATGTAATATCAAACCAATTCCTTGATTTTTTTCCTTCCTCTTAATTTGTAACAGAGACTCTAAGAAAATAAAATCTAAGGTTAAGGAAATTTCCATCAATGTGAAGAAAATATTTTCCAAAATTAAAATAACAAGTTCCTCCCTGGTTAACATAACTGATTTAAGTTGCAGATACATGGCTGCCCCTGAGATCACCTTCCTCCCCAAGCACTGTGAAGGGGCCAAATCCACATCCTTTTCAGCAATTTGCAAGTCCTCTACGGGACTACCTTTTTTATGAAATGCTGCACATACTACCAATGCTACATAAATATTTCATGATATATTAGCCAGTCCTGGAATTTCCTGCAAGATTGCACAAAGTCTTTAAAACAGTGCACTGCAAGCCATAAAATAATCAGATACAAAAGTAAGCTATATCAATCCCTTGATTAACTACATTTTTTTACCAGAATATCAGAAAAAAGGGAGTGTTACTACATTTTAATCTCAGGAGAGAGATTTGCCATTTATATTACCTTACTAAAAGGTTTTTAGAATTATACCCCCACCCACACACCCCCTTTTTTTTTTACATCAGATACTATTTATCGATTAGACAGAAACCTTCATATTGTAATCTGTAGTCAAAAATGGCCCAGTGTGACTAACAGACCACAGACTATGAATTGTAATATCCAGCCGAGTGTCTGGAGAGCTAAAGACCACTGAGATCCCTCTTAGCTTTAAAAAGCTAATTAACATTTTACTTTATCTACAGCTCTCCCGCAAACCCTCTCCCCGTTTCAAATTTAGTAATTTGGGACAAGAACAGCTCAGTAAACAGAAAACATCCCAAGGGAAAAATGGAGGCTAAGATTAAGGAATCAAATTTCCAAACTAAGCAATGCTTCCCATGTTGAGGGACCCCCCAGTAAGATAATAATATGTGAGAAAGTGCTTTTAAATTTTTCAAGACACGACAGAAATATAAGGTGGTATAATACTGAAAACTGTGAAGGGTAGCATTTCTCAATAATAGGAAATTCTGGGGGTTTTCAGACATAATTGGAAATATTATTCTCTCATACAAAAGTAGGGTCACTCCAAACCCCCCAATGTAGCTCTGCTGTCAAGATAATTAAGTGGTAGAGTTTGATCATTAAAAACTGCTCACTTTACCATATTTCTATTAACTCATGAATATTTTTGCTTATTGGCACTGATTGTATTGAAAAGAGAATGTTATAACATTTTCGGTAATAATTTCAGTTGCCAGATTTTGATTGTCAAGCGGAGTCTCATTGTGGAGAGAGAGCCTTGAACTTGATACAGTAAAAAATGTCTGCTTTTTTTAAAACCAGCAAAGCTCATTAAAAAGTTTTATGAGTGGCTGAAATCTTTAGATTTAGATACCTGAAACACCTTCACTTTGTAATCTGTGATCTATTCCTCAGGGTATACCACTTCCTGAGTTCTTCTGGGCCCTAAACTCTGGCTAATTGCTCATTTTAGAAAACGTAAGAAGGTAACTCTATAAAAAACTAAATTAAAGGAAAACCCAGAACTCCAAGGTTTTTTGTTTGTTTGTTTCTGGGTTCCCTACCCGCCTGCCCTCCCTTTTGGCCGGTCTGACTTAAGAGAATTGGTTGGGGAGAGGCTGCCATCTCGTGGCCACAAATAAGAACTTGCTCCAGGAGAACTACTTTCCCAGAGCCTCTTGAAAACTGCTCCCGCAGAGTAAAGGAAGACTTCCTATCTTCTCTCTGTGCATCCGGAGCCTCCCCACTAACAACAACAAAGTTTTCAAAATTAAAGTGGAAAGAACATTAAAGAACCTTTATATTTTTTATTTATTTTTAGAGAGCGGGGAATGGAGGGAGAAAGAGTGAGACAAATCTCGATGTGCAAGAGATATGTTGATCGGTTGCCTTTCACAGGCCCCCAAGCGGGGACCCAGCCTGCAACCCAGGCATGTGCCCTGACTGGGAATGGAACCTGCAACCTTCTGGTTTGCAGGCCAGCACCCAACCCACTGAGCCACAATAGCCAGGGATAAGAACTTTTTACTCGAATGAAGCCTTAGGAGGAAGATGAAGTGGGAGATAAGAGCAAGAGACGTGGGCTTCCCTCCCTCCCTGGCAGCCCCAAGAGCCTCCATGAGTTTCCTGACTTCAAACATCAGAGGAACTGAAGCCCAGAGATCAAGTGACTTAGAAATCCCAATCTCCCCTCTCTCTGCAGGGCTTTCTTCTCCGACAAGCAGAGCTCTTTTTCACACATGCTTTTCTTCAGGCTGCAATAGTCAAACAAAGTTGACTTCTAGAGCTCACCTGAGAACATCAGTAAAATTCCTCTCATTCCATCCCAACCCACATGTGAACAGATCTGAGTGGGGGTGAGGACAATGAAGACTTCCAAATAATGAGATATACCAGTGTGACTTTCTGCAATGATGGAAATGTTCCATCTCTGTTACCCGGTAGAGTAGCCACTACACACGCTGAACACTTGAAATGTCGCCAGTGTAACCTAGAATTGGCATTCTAATTTTATTTTAATTAATTTAGATAAAAATGCCACATGGAACTAATGGCTACCCTACTGGACAGCATACCTTGTAGATCTTGCCTCCCTGATCCGTTTCAGCATATCACCTTTACAAACAAAATATCTGTTTATTCAAAAAGATATGTTTTGGCTACTGTAATGGAAAGCAGTGTGAACTATCCAGCACACGCACAAAAGCAGAAAATACAATCTCTGCTTTCCAGTAGTATACGAGCAAATAGGGGCGAGAGAGCACAGAGACAGACACCTAGCTAAAGCCAAGGACACAGGGAGTGGGGTCTCCCTCTGATGGGGAGCTACAGGGCTGGGTTAATGGAAGATGAGCAATGAAACAGGGTCTTAAAAGGTCATGCAGCAGGAGGAGGGGAAACAGGCATTTCAGGGAAAGGGCAGCAAGGATAGGGAACAGGATGGGATGTCATCGGGTTTGCTCAGGGAACCCCGGGAAGCCCGATTTGAGGAGTGGGTTGTATGTAAGGAACTCATGGGAGAGAAAAACAGAAAGGTGCCTTAGGACCAGTTTCCAAACCTAAAATGAGAGACCCTGGGAGGGGAAAATGGGAGAGCAGAGGAAGGGATCGATTAATGAGAGATTGCAAAGGAGAAGGGTACCAGACTTTGGAAAAGGTTAAATGTTGGGGATGGGGGAAGGTGAGATGACTGGAATCTTTAAACCCAGGGTAAATGGAAGACTGCTGGCACCAATGGAGAGGCAGGTACTGGGGGCGGGGCGAGGGGGCGGACAGGTGAATGAAGGTTATTGATGTTGAGAAGTGAAATGAGAGTGAAAAATAGGGGCTGATGGATATGAGATTCAAACCAGACTGCTGGCTAAAAGCACGGAGCAGAGACGTAGACACAGGAGGAGAAGAGACCCAAGGACAGACTTTGCTTCTAATGGCAAACAGCCCCTCTGCAAGGAGGAAGGCGGAACAGTCAGGGAAAGAACATCCAGAGAACCAGCACCTCTACCACAGGGGCTGGAGGGAGACAGCTCCCTGAACGTGCTCTGTTCTGCTTAAGGGAGTCTCTCTGCCTCCCTAACTAGATTGCCTCCTGAGCAAAACTGGAGGCTATGCACGTATTGCAATCCCAATGCCTCCGCCACTGCAAAGTAAACCCTCCACCAATCCCATCTGAATACCTCAGTACCACAGGAGGAGACAGGAGGTGACTGATGTAAAAGGCCCCAGAGGAGGACAAGCCTTAGAGGTTTTGCCTCCACCGTGTGGAAAATTAGCCCTAAACTAAAACGCTGCTCTGGTCCCACCCAACAAAACAAGACCCAGGCCTGAATGTGCGCTAGTTCAGCGGTTTCCAATCCTGGAAAATGGTCAGAATCACCTAAAGTCTGCTGGTTGGCCCCACCTTCAGAGAGGGTGATTCAACCACCTGGGCAACAGATACTGTTTTAAAGCTTCCCAGGTGACTCTGATGGGCAGCCAGGGTTGAGAACGAGCTATTGCTGCCAGAAATGTGTAAGATTTCTAATTTCAGGGTTTAGAATGCCCCTTCATTCTCCTAACTGCTGGTGTGATTTTTATAGATATATATATATTCATGAAGCATACAGCAGTTGACAGAGCACTTTTTGCATATTTCAAGATGCTAACATATATTAAGCACAATCCCACACACGTTGTCTCATTTAGTGCTCAGAGGAGCCTGGAGAAGTTCAGTTGCCCGCCCAAGACCCCACAGCTGTTAACGACCCAGGGGAGCTGACCCCAGAGCCCGCTCTCTGGCCTGCTGCTCCTGTGCTGCCCCCAGCCCAGCAGCTCCCCACGATGTCCTGGGAGGTAAGTTGGGGGAGCACCTCAGACATTGCGAGACACAGAGGGCAATCAGCTGCAGAGCTGTGATGAAAGCCAACAGGTTTGTCCCTGGGACCACCTGCCGCTGCCGAGCTTCGCCCAGACATGGTCCTCAGGGACGGCTGGCCAGGGGAGACGCCCAGCAGGGCCAGGACAAGAAAGTGCAAAAATAACTTCCTTTCTCTTCTCGTATTCAACTCTACACCAGCAAGGAAACACCTTACACTTCTACTAATACCTTACACTACTCTGACAAAGGAGCAATAGTTTCTGAGTGAGAAACTCTGTTTAGACTCCTCTTCCTGCCCTGGCTGGTGTGGCTCAGTGGATTGAGCACCAGCCTGTGAACTGAAATGTCACCACTTTGATTTCCAGTCAGGGCACATGGCTGGTTGCGGGCCAGATCCCTACTTTGGGGTGTGTGAGAAGCAACCAATTGATGTATCTCTCACACATTGATAAGTTTCTCTCCCTCTCTTTCTCCATCCCTCTAAAATAAATATATTTTTTTTAATTAGGAAAAAAAAAAAAGACTCTTCTTCCCCATCCCATTCCCTTCCAAAAGAAGTCCAGCAAAAGTAGCAAGCCTGGTCCCAGGCTGGCCAGGGGTTTTCTATCCCTGCCCGATACTTCAGAGGCTTCAAGGAGGGAGCCGTGTATATTTGCAACCTCCATGCAGCTCTGAAGTGAAGGAACGATGGGAAAGGCCTGACAGCCACCTTCGCCAAATGAATTAAGCGCGGGGTGCACAGAATGCTGGTTGACAACGCTGCAACCTAAAAAAGGTTGAGAAGTGGATGAATCCACCGTGATGCTGCGTGATGCTGTTCTCAGCAGCACGAGGTTAGACCTCAGCGTAGCTTTCGGAGCGGGAAAGCCAGGTTCCTGGGCCCTTGCCCTGGACGCGGTCGCCTTACCCGCAGGAGCACAGGTCGCAGATGCACTTCCTCTTCACCGGGGCCATCCGGAGTCCTGGCAGTCGGCGCAGAGCATCCCCCGTGTTGCCACCTCCGAGACCTCAACCTCCTCGCTGGGGGCGCACCAAGTCTCAAGGGCCTTAGCAAATGTTCTGAATATTTACTCCAAAGGAAACTTAAGTAGCCCTTTAGCAAAGTCCGGTTGTCTGTTCCCTTTCTTGAGCTGGCCTTGCGCGAGGGAAGCACTGAACGTAGAGAGCGCGCCAGCCTGGTGAGCTACCCCTGCACGTCGCCACACCGGCTTCTGCCCGCCCAACTGCACACGTGGAGAAGAGGGCCCAATCCTGGAAGCCACGCTGTAGGCGGACCCGCGGGGCCTCTGTGACGTCACTAGGACCAGGAGGTGCGCCTCTGGTGGTCATGATGTCACAGGGACCGCTTGTGAGGTCAGAAAGCTCCCAGCACCTCCCCTTTATCCAGTGCCCAGGACAAAGATTCCCCGTTGGGACTCGGAGAAACCTGAAGAAAGGTGAAGGACATGACGACTTTGGAAAGCTCGTGAGTGAGCAAGTCAGCAAATGCCATGATCACTTGTGCAGAAGGGTTGTCACCATATTAGATGGCATTTTCTATCTCTAGGATCCATGACGCCCTTTCTTATAGAAAGGCATCCCTTGACTTCCAGAAGGCTGGCCTTAAATACCATTTCCAGATCTTTCTTATGGAAATCAATGCCTTGGGCTCCACCCACAGACCCTGCACTCTTGAGAACAAAGCAGTTTCAGAACATAGGTCTTTACTGCTCGGGCGCACACTCAGTCACTTCTCCAGGTGCTAGCAGTGATGCTGTGGGCGGTGGTTAAGTTTGAGTGGTGCAGCAGAATAACCTGGCTTGATAAAAACAAGATGGCCAGGGCTCACCCCCGGAGTTTCTAATTCAGTAGATTTGGGGTAGGTGGAGAATTTGCCTATCTGTGTGAAAAGCCACAATTTAAGAAACACAGCTTTAGGACTTCCGACCACGATGGAGGTGTAGGTAGATACACTTTGCCTCCTTGCACAACCAAAAGGACAGCAAATTTAAAAACAAAAAACAACCAGAACTGCCAGGAAATTTAACTGTATGGAAGTCCGACAACCAAGGAGTTAAAGAAGAAACATTTATCCAGACTGGTAGGAGGGGTGGAGACAGACAGCCAGGGTGGAGAGGACCTGGAGCAAGGCTGCAGCTGGAGGACTGGGTGGGTGAGGCAGCCCCTGGCAGTCCCGTATTCGCATGCAGATAAACTGGGAGAAACAGCTGGTGAGCAAGACAGACCCCCCGCAACTCAGGGTTCCAGTGTGGAGGAAAAGAAAGCCTCAAAACCTCTGGCTATAAAAACCTGTGGGAGTTGCAGTGGCAGGAGAAACTCCCAGCCTCACAGGAGAGTTTGATAGAGAGACCCACGGGGTCCTAGAGTGTACACAAGCCCAGCCACTCGGGAACCAGCACCAGAAGGATCCAATTTGCTTGTGGGTAGTGGGGGAAGTGACTGAAAGTGGGGCAAGAGCTGAGCAAGAAGCATTGTCCCATCTCTAACCCCTCCCCAATATACAGTGCCACAACGCAGCCAAATGGGTTGCCCCCGCCCGATGAATACCCAAGCCTCCACCCCTTACAAGATAACAAACAGGGGTGCCCAGACAAAGAAATAATGGCCCCAATGAAAGAACAGATCAAAACTCCAGAAAAATAACTAAGTGATGAAGAGATAGCCAACCTAACAGATGCAGAGTTCAAAACACTGGTAATCAGGATGCTCACAGAAATGGTTGAGTATAATCACAAAACAGAGGAAAAAGTGAAAGCTATGCAAAGTGAAATAAAGAAAAATATGCAGGGAACCAACAGTGAAGGAAAGGAAACCAAGACTCAAATCAACAATTTGGAGCAGAAGGAAGAAATAAACATTCAATCAAAACAAGAATGAAGAAACAAGAGTTCAAAAAATGAGAAGAGGCTTAGGAACCTCTGGGACAACTTTAAACATTCCAACACCCAAATCATAGGGCTGCCAGCAGGAGAAGAGGAAGAGCAAGAAATTGAAAACTTATTTGAAAAAAATAATGAAGGAGAACTTCCCCAATCTGGCAAAGGAAATAGACTTCCAGGAAGTCCAGGGAGCTCAGAGTCCAAAGAAGTTGGACCGAAGGAAGCGCCCACCAAGGCACATCATCATTACATTACCCAAGATTAAAGATAAGGAGAGAATCTTAAAAACAGCAAGAGGAAAGGGGACAGTTAGCTACAAAGGAGTTCCCATAAGACTATTGGCTGATTCTCAAAAGAAACCTTAGAGGCAAGAAGGGGCTGGAAAGAAATATTCAAAGTCATGAAAGGTAAGGACCTACAACCTAGATTACTCTATCCAGCAAAGCTATCATTTAGAGTGGAAGGGCAGGTAAAGTGCTTCCCAGATGAGGTAAAGTTAAAGGAGTTCATCATCACCAAGCCCTTATTATATGAAATGGTAAAGAGACTTATTTAAGAAAAAGAAGATCAAAGCTATGAACAGTAAAATGACAACAAACTCACAACTATCAACAACTGAACCTAAAAATAAACAAAAACAAAAAGAAACTAAGCAAACAACTAGAACAGGAACAGAATCACAGAAATGAAGATCACATGGAGGGTTATCAACAGGGAGGGGGCCGGGGGAGAATGTGGGAAAAGGTACAGGGAATAAGAGGCATAAGTGGTAGGTACAAAATAGACGGGGGAGATTAAGAATAGTATAGGAAATGGAGAAGCCAAGAATTATATATCCAACCCATGGACATGAACTAAGGGGGGAAATGCTGGTGGGAGGGGTGGTGCAGGGTAGAGGGGAATAAAAGGGAGAAAAAAATGAGAAAACTGTAATAGCATAATCAATAAAATATACTTAAAAAAATAGCCCCTGAACCCCAATAGTCAGCACACTCAGATTAGCTGAGTGCCCACTTGCAGCCTCAGGTCAAGTGTACAGAACAAACTTACTAACAACTTCATTTCCTCTATACATGGGGCATTCAGACCAGCCAGGTGCCGCTTGCAGCTTTGTGCTTGTATGCAATTCATAAATAAACTTGCTGTCTCATTAAAAAAAAAAGAGAGAGGGAGAGAGAGAAACACAGCTTTAGAGATTTTTTTTTGCCCTCTCTAAGGAGCCTTCTGTTAGCATAGTTGTTCAGCTTACCTCATCCCGAGAACCATTACAGATCCTGCCCAGAAACCTCCTGCTTCAGAAATCTCTCATCTGGAACCCTAATTTCATCAGAAAGTCAGGTGACTCTGATCATGGAGCAAGCACAGGAGACACTGGTATGTTGTGCAGAATTAAACATTATGACTTCCTGGTTATGGGAAATGGGAGCTTAAAGTATGGCTCATCCTTATGCTTGTTTTTATTTCCCATGCCTCCTAACTCGCCCATTAGTTTTAGTGAATCAGTATGTCAGTCAGTCAGAGGGTTATGAGGTTTCAGGACACTGAATACTCAGAGTTTGATTTTTTTTTTTTTTTGTCCCATGCGAAGCTTCAGAACAGAGGTCAGCAAACTATTGCCCGTAGGCCAGATTCAGCTGCCTGCCTGCTTGGGTTTGGCCAACAAGCCCTAGGACTGGCTTTTACATTTTTTAATGGTTGCAAACATTAAGAGAAAATAATAAAATTCAAATTTCAGTGTCTATAAAGTTTTGAATCTTGTCAAGAAGTTGTGGAAATATTCCTAATTTTGCCCTTGGCCCTCAAAAGCTAAAATATTTACTATATGATTTTTATATAGTCAAATATACTATATTTTTGGCAAACAGAGAAAGTTTGCCAGCCCCAGCCCTAGAAAGTCAAAAAGGTGAATCAGAGGGGAGCAAAGCTTACTCATTGTTCTTAAGAGCAGTGGAGGGTAAAGCTGCTTCTTTGCCTTCTAAGGCCAGAGGGAGATCAGTGTTCTAAAGGGGATGATGGGAGCCGGGGGCTGGGCCAAGACGGTGAGGTGGGAGCTGGTGAAGGCAAGGCAAAGCCTGGGTGCCATCCCTCGTCACCGACAAGGAGCACCAATCATGCAGCCCTTACAGAGGAATTACAGCGCTGAAGACCACTTTCTCCTGGCAGCTGAATAAACATTCCCCATGAATCTTTTGGAAGAAGGATGTCCTACTCATGGCCCCAGACTTTGAAGAGAACCACTCTCCAATCAAACTGCCTTTGTGTATAGCAGCCCTGTCAACAACTCATGGCACTCACAATTTCTCCCATCCCTGCCCTCAACAGAGGGTGGAGATCATGAAAGATGAAGATGGTGTGAATAAAGCAGCCTGAACGCAGATATTTCTGTAGAGTTGGTGCCGAGAAGGACAACCTGCCCCCTGCCACCCTCATTACACTCACTTCCCATGTTTTGTTAGTTCCAGCCAATTCCAGCTCATTGAAACACCTAACTCTGTTCCAAAATGTTCTGGCCTACAAAAAAGTTACTGTTACTTTCTATGCATTAAACATGCTGCGCACCTTCCCATAAGCTTTCCGTCCCTCTCTTAAAATTAGCATAAATCTCTCATACCCATATTACAAATCAGAACACTGAAGTTAGGAAGCAAATTCACTCAAGATGGCACCACTAAGAAGTACTAGAGCTGGGATTCAGACTTACCTAGGTCTTTCTTTTCAAACTTTTCCACCCAAGAAAAGAGCAAAGAAAAAGCATGAATAGGTAAGCTGGAGATCTTAGAGACCACTACAAATGGTATTTTATCTTAAAATTTTACATTTACTTCTCAATATGGTCATCTTTAATAGTTTCCCAAAAACATTTTCATTAAATTGATACTCTGTAAAGCTACACAATTTTTATTCTGTGGCCTTATAATCCACCCAACCACAAACTCATTGCTATAAACTATCTGAAAATCTCTTGGTAGAACATTGTTGAAAATCTATAGTTACTCCTCTGAGCACAAAGCACTTTAGCAAAACATTGTCTTTTTAGCATCCCTAACTGTTTTAGATTGCTAAACTCCATTGGCACCAATAGACGACTAGCCCACCATAACACACAGACTGTACCTCTACCATTCAACCATTCATTTATTCCATAAATACTTGCCAATGCCCTAAGATGACCCAGGGTACTGAACTATGGAGACAAGGTCAGGGCCCTCATGGAACTTAATATAGAGGAAGAAGCAGATGACCAAAATATTGCCCAAGTGTACCACTATAAACTATTGTAAGTGTGAAGAAGGAAAAATAAGGAACACAGTAAATTCTTTCAAACATTCGAGGAATAAATAATACCAATCCTATGCATACTCTTTTAAAAAGTAGAGAAGGAAGAAACACTGCCCAATTCATTCCATGAGGCCAGAATGAATTCTAAAACCAAACAAAATCATCACACAAAAACTACAGACCAATATCTCTCATGAACATAAATGTAAAAACCCTTGTGAAACATTAGCACACTGAAACCATCATCATATGAAGATTACATGTGATGACCAAGAGGAGTTTATACCAGGAATACAAGGTTGTTTTAACATTGGAAAAATCAATTAATGTAATGCACCGCACCAACAGAATAAAGGACAACAAATATTTCATCTTCTCAATAGATTCAGAAAAGGCATTTGACACAATCCAATACTCATTCTTGATAAAAAATCCTCAAGAAATCAAGAAAAGAAGGGGATTTCCTCAACCTGAAAAAAAGCATTTACAAAAAAACTACAATTGTAATCATGTTTAGTGGTAAGACTGAATACTTCTTCCCTGATGTAAGGAACTAGACAAAATGTTTGTTCTCACCACTTCTATTCAACACCCTACTGGAGGTTATCACTGGCAGAATAAAAAAAAATAATTTAAGTCATCCATATTGGAAAGGAAAAATAAAACCGAATTTGCAGATGACTTGAGGAAATGTAGAAACGTATGTAGAAAATCCTAAGAACTCTATTTTTTTTAAACTACTTGAAAAAGGAAGAAAGTTAAGCAAGGCTTCAGGAGACAAGATCAGTTACAAAAATCAATTGAATTTCTAGGTACTAGCAAATAAGAATCCAAAAGTTAAATTAATAAAACAATTTGATTCACAGTGGCATCAAAATGAATAAAACACATGGAAATAAATTTAACCCTGTAAATGTAAGACTTCTATAGTGAAAGCTATAAAGCACTGCTGAGAGAAATTAAGGTCTAAATGAATTGGGAGATATATCATATGTGTTGATCAAAATATGCAGTATTGTTAAGAAGGCAATTCTCCCCAAATTGATTTAGAGATTCAATGCAATCCCTATCAAAATCCCAGAAAGCTTTTTTAAAATAGAAATTGGCATGCTGATCCTGAAAATTTATATAGAGTCAAAGAACCTAGAATAACGAGATAATTCTGAAAAAGAACAACAAAGGGGGCCCTGACCGGTGTGGCTCAGTTAGTTGGGCATCATCCCGCAAAGCAAAAGGTCAATGGTTCCACTCCCGGTTAGAGCACATGCTTGGGTTGCAGGCTTGGTCCCTGACTGATGTGTATGATGTTTCTCTCCCTTTCTCCCTCCCTTCCCTCCTCTCAATAAATTAATAAAATCTTTTTTTTATAAAAAAAGAGGACTTAAACTACCCACTTTCTACACATTATCAAAATTATAGCTAAGGTAATCAAGACAGTGTTATATTGACTAAGAAAAGACATATATATAGATCAAGGAACAGAATGGAGAGTCCATAATTAAACTCTTACAGCTATGGTCCATTGGTTTCCAAGAAAGGTGACAAGGCCATTCAATGAGGAAAGGATGTTCTTTTCAACAGTGAGGCTGAGATGACTGGACATCCAGAAACAGGAAAAAAAGAAAACATACACCCTGACCTCACCTCATACAAAAATTAACTCAAAAATATATCATACATTTAAATGTAAAATCTAAAACTACAAAACATTTAGAAGAAAGCAAATCACTAAATCTTCGTGACCTGCAGTTAGGCAGATATGTTAAATCCACTCCAAAATCATGATCCATAACACTAAAAAAAAAATGACATATCAGATACCATAAAAAAATAATAGTTTACTCTTCAAAAGATCCTGTTAAGAGAATGAAAATATAAGTACAGACTGGGAGAAATACTTGCAAATCACTTATCTGATAAAGAATTTGTATCGAGAACACACAAAGAACTCTTACAACTCATAACACAACCCACTTTTAAAAGAGCGAGGGATTTTAAGAGATCTCACCAAAGAAAATATATAAATGCCAATAAGCAAATGAAAAGATGCCTGTGCAGAAAAGGGTTAACATAGCAAGCCTGAAACTGCTACCCTTGGAAAGTCCTGCTTGCAAGGATTGCCCTTGGCTAAGAACTTGGATTTGGGGAGAGTTCCCACCATCCCCTGATGATAATGGCTCACTGTGCCTAAACTGTTCAAGCAATGCGGTTTATACAGAACACGTACTTTCCTCCTGAAAACCTCGGATTTTGGTACATGCTAGGTAAATAGTGCTTATATACTGAGGACCAGCCCCCAGTATAAACGCTGGGCCATGAGTTCCTAATGAGATTTCCTTGTAGACATTCCACACGTGTTGTCACAACTCATTGCTGGAAGAATAAAACATGTCCTGTATGACTTCACCGGGAAAGGACTTTTGGAAACCTACAACTGGTTTCCTCTAGACTTCACCTCATTTGCATTTTCCCTTTGCTGCTTTTGCTATGGGTCCTTTCGCTGTAATAAATCAAAGCCACAAGTATGACTACATGCTGAGTCCTCTGAGACCTCCTAAAAAATCATTGAACCTGTGGGTGGTCTTCAGGAGCCCTAATACAATGCACACATCAATAATCGTTAAGGATATGTAAATTATAACCATAATGAGGTTCTACTTCATATCCATTAGAATGGCTATAATCCAACACTGTTGCCAAGGATGTGAAAAAGTGGAACTCTCATATGTTGCTGATAAGAGTGTAAAATGGTACAGCCACTTTAGAAAACAATTGGCAGTTTCTTAAAAAGTTAAACATATTCTTACCAGATGACCCAGGAATTCCATGCATAGGCATTTACCCGAAAGATATGAAAACATATGTCCACACAAAAACTTTCACATGAGCATTCATAGAAGCATTATTCCTAATAGCTTAAAAACTGGAAACAATTCCAATTTCCATCAACTGGTGTATGAACAAGCAAAATATATTCATATTTTATCAGTGTATATTCATACGATGGAATACTATTCCACTGATATTCCAGTGTATAGTCATACAAGGGAATACTATTCAGCAAAAACCAAAATAATTCAAGTATTAATATGTTACAATATGGATAAATCTCAAAAACCTTAGGGTAAGAGAAAGAAACGAAATACAAAAAACTATGTACTGTATGATTCCACTTACATTAAATTCCTAAAGAAGGCAAACTGATAGAGACAGGAAGTAGAACTGGGTCTACTGCCTGGGTCTCAGAGCGGGAGCAGAGCTTGACGGCAAACAGGCAAGGGAACTTTTAAGGGCAGCAGAAATGCTCTGAAACTGAGCTGCGGCTATGGTATATGCACTTACATACAATGGATGAATTTTACGGTATGTAAATTATACCTCAATACAGCTTTTTTAAGTTAAAAAAATCCCTTGAAAAAAGCTCCTCTTGGTATCATTATCAAAATATTATTCAGTTTTGAATAATTTAAGTCAACATTTCTTTCACTTCCAAATAAGGTGGTAAATCGAACACATGGATTTATCTTTCTCTCTCCAAAATTCCACTAAAATGGGAGTAATGGGATGAGAGTGTAAGGACAAAAACAGGAAATTAGATAATAACATCAAATTTGAAGAAGCACAAAAGCGCAAAGAAGAATGGTACTGACTTAGCTGACACAAGAAAGCTAAATCCCGAGCCAGCAGTAGGGAAAACCAGGAAGAAGTACCGTGTTTACCACAGAATCTCCAAAATATTTATGAATTGGCAGCATCAGTGGGAATAAAGATTGCCTAAAGGATTGTTTCGAACTTATTCTATGAGGCCAGCATCATCTTGATACCAAAGCCAGATAGATACCACAAAAAAAGAGAAAGAAAGAGAGCAGAAGAGGAGGGAGGGAGGGAGGGAGGGAGGGAGGAAGGAACGAACGAACGAACAAACGAACGAACGAACGAAAACTACACACAATATCTCTAATGGACATAGATGCAAAAGTCCATAATAAAACCAGCAAACCAAAGTTAACAACACATCGAAAAGTACTATACACCACAACCAACTGTAATTTGGCCCTGAAATGCAAGGTTGTTTTAATATATGCAAATCAATTGATGTGATATACCACATTAACAGAAATAAAAGACAAAACCCACAGGATCACCTCAATAGACAGAGAAAAGGCATTTGATATTTTTCAACATCCATTCATGATAAAACTCTCAACGAAATAGGTATAAAAGGAAATTTCCTCAACACAATGTAGGACACTTATGAAAAGCCACAGCTAACATCGATGGGGAAAAACTAAAAGCTTGTTCTCGAAGATCCAGTAGAAGGCAAGGATGTCCATTCTTGCCACTTCTATTCAACACAGTACTGGAAGTACTAGCAAAAGCAATCAGACAAAAATAATAAAAGCCATCCAAATTAGAAAGAAAAAAGTAAAATTATCACTGTTTGTAGGTTATATGCTCCTATGTATATAAAACCCTAACACCCTTCACCAAAACAAAACTGTTAGAACTAATAAACAAATTCAGTAATATTTCAGGATACAAAAATCAGTTGTGCTTCTATAGGCTAACAACAATCTATCTGAAAAGACTCAAGAACACAATCCCATTTATGATAGCATCAAAAAGAAAAACACTTAGGAGTAAATTTAAACAAGGAGATGAAAGATCTGTACACCAAAAGCTATAAATTAATGATTAAAGAAACTGAAGATGACACAAATAAATGGAAAGATAGCATATGTTAATGGACTGGAAGAATTAACATTGTTTAAATGCCCATTTAACCAAAACCATCTACCAATTCAATGCAATCCCTATCATAAGGCCAATGGCATTTTTCATAGAAACAGAAAAAAAAAATAACTCAAAAATCTATATGGGAACATGCCCTGGCTGGTGTGGCTCAGTGGATGGGCGCCACACTGTGAGGTAAATGGTCACACGTTCAATTCCCAGTCAGGGCACATGCCTGGGTTGAGGGCCAGGCCCCCAGTAGGGAGTGCGTGAGAGGCAACCACACATTGATGTTTCTCTCCTCTTTCTCCTTCCCTTCCCCTCTGTCTAAAATTAAATAAATAAAATATTTTTTAAAAGTAAATTTAAAAAAGAATTTTTTAAATCTGTATGGGAACAGAGTTGAAGGCATTACTATTCCTGATTTCAAATTATATTGCTAAGCTATAGTAATCAAAACAGTATGGTACTGGCATAAAAACAGACACATGAAACAGTATAGACAGTCCAGAAATAAACACGTGCATATGATCAACTGATTTTTGACAAGAACCAAGAATACACAATACAGAAAGGGTAGACTCTATAATAAATGGTGTTGGGAACTGGACAGCCACATACAAAAGAATGAAATTGAACCTCCGCATTACACTATACACAAAATCAACTCAAAATGAGTTAAAGATTTGAACATAAGACATGAAACCATAAAACTCCTAGAAGAAAGCATAAGGAAAAAGCTCCTTGACACGGGGAAACATTTTTCTGAATATGACACCAAAAGTAAAAGCAACAAAATCAAAATAAACAAGTGGGACTACATCAACCTAAAAAGCTTCTCACAGCAGAAGAAACCATCAACAAAATGAAAAGGCAACTTATGGAATGGGGGAAAATATTTGTGAATCATTTATCTGATAAGGGATTAATATCTAAAATATATAAAGAACTCATTCAACTCAATAGAAAAAAATCAGATTAAAAAGTGGGCAGAGGAACTAAATAGACATTTTTACAATGAAGATATATAAATGGCCAAGAGGTACATGAAAAGATGCCCAACATCACTACCAGGGAAATGCAAATCAAAACTACAATGAGATATCTATCACCTGTTTGAATGCCTATCATCAAAAAGACAGGAGATAACCAGTTTCGGTGAGGATGTGGATAAAAGGCAATCCTTGTACATTGTTGGTAGGAATATAAACTGGTGTAACAATAAAAGGCAATCCTTGTACATTGTTGGTAGGAATATAAACTGGTGTAACCACTGTAGCAAACAGTATGGTGTCTCCTTAAAAAATTTTAAAAAGCCCTGGCTGGTACGGCTCAGTGGATTGAGCTCCGACCTATGAACTGAAGGGTCACCGGTTCAATTCCCAGTCAGGGCACATGCCTGGGTTGCAGGCCGGGTCCCTAGTAGGGGGCATGTGAGAGGCAACCACACACTGATGTCTCTCCCTCTCTTTCTCTCTCCCTTCGCCTCTGTCTAAAAATAAATAAACCTTTTTAAAAAAAATTTTTAATTAAAAATAAAACCACCATAATACCCAGCAATCCCACTTCTGGGTATATATTCAAAGAAAATGAAATCACTATCTTAAAAATATATCTGCACCCCCCATATCTGCAGGATTATTTACTATAGCAAGACAAGGAAACAACTCAAGGGTCCATAGATGGATGAATGGAAAAGAAAATGTGGTAGACAATATTTCAACCATAAAAAAAATAAGGAAATCTTGCCATTTACAACAACAGGGATGAACCTTGAAAGCATTATGCTAAAGAAATGAGGCAGACAGAGAAATACTGTATGATCTCACTTACATGTGGAACCTAATTCATAGATATAGAAACAGAGACAGAGGTTGGGGAGTGGACAAAATGGGTGAAGATGGTCAAAAGGTACAAATGTCCACATAAGGATAAATAAATTCTAAGGATGTAATATACCACATGGTGATTATAGTTAACAATACTGCATTGTATATTTGAAATTTACTAAGAGTAGATCTTCTAAATTCTCATCATAAGAAAAAAAGTTTAAATATGTGAGGTCATGGGTGCTAAGTAAACTTATTGTGGTAATAATTTGGCTATATATCAAATATATATCTTTTATATATATGTATATATAATGTTATACACCTAAAACTAATGCAGTGTTATATGTCAATTATATCTCCATAAAAATGAGGAGAAATCACTATAATCCAATATAAATACTGGAAGAATTTACATAAATTGAATGCTAAAAATTGAAAATGTTCAACTTATCTATGGGAGATCAGGAATTCCGCTGTTGATATATTTTAGCTAAAATCTATGTCAACATCTACTTGTAGAATATGGTGTTAGAGAATATTCTTGGTGACTTAGTCTGAAGGCGTGTTAACTTTTAAACAAAAAATCATAAATTTGTTACATTAAAAAAGAAATGATGGTTTATATGTGCAAATGGATTGTTGAGCCTTAAAAAGGAGATCTTGTCATTTGCAACAATATGGATGAAACTGGAGAACATTATGGTCAGTAAAATAATCCAGACACAGAAAGAAAAAAGCTAGCATGATCTCACTTATGCTAGAATCTTTTTTTAAAAAAATCAAACGTATAGTAGCTGAGAGTAGAATGATTAAGCAGCATCAGGGAGGTGGGACAAATGGGTAGATATTAGTCAAAGGATAAAAAGTTGAGGTTATGTAGGATAGATAAGTCTAGAGATGTAACCTACAGCACTATGACTATAGTTAATACTGTATTGAATACTAGAAATTTTTAAGAGTGGATTTCCGATGCTCTCACGACACAAAGAAAAAGGTAACTGTATGAGATATGTTCATTATCTTGACTGTAGTAATCATTTCCTGTGTATTATCAAATCATCAGGTTGCACACCTTAAAGATATACTATTTATATTTTCAAATAAAATTGCATTTCATCATTTAATAGATGTGTAACTTGGCAATGTTACTTAGACCCCTATAAGCTTCGACTTACTTTAAAATCGGGCCGTTTATTCACAGGGTCATTGTGAGGATTAAGCTAATGCACGGGTTCCATGCTATAGTTTCCTCAAGCTTTGGGATGCTGATTATAAATTCTAAAGTCTGAGATTACCAAGAAAGCAGGTGTAAGCAAGGAACTTCCAAGGGGAAAGAAAGCACTAACTGGCAGTCAGTATATTGCTCAGTAGGAATTTACTCCCATGAAGCATGGCAGCCTTGGGTCCACCACTTAACCTCTCGAAGTCTCACTTTTCCTCATCTGTATAGTTGTTATTTGCCCTGCCCTCGTACTCAATAAACCAGGGAATCTGGGGACGCCTGCGTGGGCTGAGTATTCCTCCGGTCCACCTGTTTCCCGCCCTAGCCTAAAACATCCAAGCCCACCGCGCTCTTAAAGCCCGTTGTCGTTTTTGGCCGCGAGATGGCAGCATTCTCCCAAGTGACCACACGCGTACACCTTTGGAACCCTAAACCTAGCTTTGAAACAGAGGGACAGAACATCGGAATCCTGGGGTCCTCTTCCATTTTTCTCGTTCAGATGGCTCCTGCTCGATTTCATTAAAAGAGTATTTATCAAAGCTTATCAGGCAGTGACGGCAGAGCCCGGGGGTTCTCGCGAGATCGCCGCCGGAAGTGGGTGGCAGCGGGGCCTCAGCTCTTCACTTCACCGGAAGGCGAGCAGTGCTCCAGAGCTGTTGCAGCCGTTTGCCCCAGGGCGCTCTCTTCCGAGGCAGAGCTCAGCCCGCCGCGGCCTTGCCAGCCCCGAGCTCTCGCTTTCGGCTTCCCGAACTGCACAGCTGTGCGGCCCAGCCTGCGGAGGCCCCGCAACGCCTGGCCACTCCCTCCCTCCGCGCTGCAGTTAGGCCGCGCCCTAAGGCCCAGTCCGCGGCGGCTCCGGCGGGTGATGCCAAATACAGCCATGAAGAAAAAGGTGCTGTTGATGGGGAAGAGTGGGTCGGGAAAGACCAGCATGAGGTCGATTATCTTTGCAAATTATATTGCTCGCGACACCCGGCGCCTGGGTGCAACCATTGATGTGGAGCACTCCCACGTCCGATTTCTGGGCAACCTGGTGCTGAACCTGTGGGACTGTGGCGGTCAAGACACCTTCATGGAAAATTACTTCACCAGCCAGCGAGACAACATCTTCCGTAATGTCGAGGTGCTGATTTACGTGTTTGACGTGGAGAGCCGCGAACTGGAAAAGGACATGCATTATTACCAGTCGTGTCTGGAGGCCATCCTCCAGAACTCTCCTGATGCCAAAATCTTCTGCCTGGTGCACAAAATGGATCTGGTTCAGGAGGATCAGCGTGACCTGATTTTTAAAGAGCGAGAGGAAGACCTCAGGCGTTTGTCTCGCCCACTGGAGTGCGCTTGTTTTAGAACATCCATCTGGGATGAAACCCTCTACAAAGCCTGGTCCAGTATTGTCTATCAGCTGATTCCCAATGTCCAGCAGCTGGAGATGAACCTAAGGAATTTTGCCCAAATTATTGAGGCCGATGAAGTTCTGCTGTTCGAGAGAGCTACGTTCTTGGTCATTTCCCATTACCAATGCAAAGAACAGCGCGACGTCCACCGCTTTGAGAAGATCAGCAACATCATCAAGCAGTTCAAGCTGAGCTGCAGTAAATTGGCCGCTTCTTTCCAGAGCATGGAAGTTAGGAATTCTAACTTCGCTGCTTTCATCGACATCTTCACATCAAACACGTACGTGATGGTGGTTATGTCGGATCCCTCGATCCCGTCTGCAGCTACTCTGATCAACATTCGCAATGCCAGGAAACACTTTGAAAAGCTGGAGAGAGTGGATGGTCCCAAGCACAGCCTCCTTATGCGTTGAATATTGCCAAATGCTCTTTCTGAAAACGCTTAATTGCCTTTTCCACGACCACCCCACCCCCCGCATCCTTTGTATTCATTATTGTCGTGTGCTTAAAAGTGGGCTTTGAAATGTGTGCTGCTTACTACCTTCATCCCTTTCCTCCCTATTTCCCTTTCCTTAAACCTTGGACGCTATTTACTCAGCTATCTAGTAGAGCTTCAAGAAGGCCTTTCTGAAAAGTTGGTGTGGTGTAACACTAAAGTAGGTGGTGTGTGTGTGTGTATGTGTTCTTATTACCTGGTTATAATAGATGTACACATCAAAGCCTTTACAGTATCTTCCTGTATTCCTTACAAGATTGCAAAGATGGAATGTTACTATTTTATCAGCAAGGTATTAAAATGCATTTATAAATTCTCCTTGGCTTCAATCATGAATAAACATTTGCTGTTAGCAATTTAAAATATGGTCTTATTTTAAATAATTTGAAGGTGGTTAATATGTAAATCTAAAGATTCTGACTGCCCAGGTGAGTTGCTTAACTGGTAAATTTGATTATGTGAACTTAACCCGCAGCACCTTAGGGATGTTTCATAGCAGCTGCAACAGTGGTTTTGAGTATTGGCTCTGGAGCTACACCAATCACCAGAGCTGAGTCTGTATTCTAGTCTCTTCACTTACTAGCTCTGTGAACTGAGCAGGTTAATTTTGCTGATTTTTTTCCCCTCATTTATAAAATGTGGATAAGAATAGCATTACAAAATAGGATTGTTAAAAGGATTCAATTAAAACTTGGAAAGCATTTAGAATGGTGCCTGGCACATACTTGGTACTCTGTATCAGCTATTAATACCACCTACTGAGGTATTCTCTCCCCCTCACCCCAAAATTACTAAACATGGTGACTAGGTAAATATTTGAGCCCTCACTAAATGCCAGGTATTCTAAATACTTGATGGGCATTTTCTTATTAATCCTCACAACTATGAAGTAAATTACTTTTATCCCTAATAGATGAGGAAACTGGTATGACCTAATACAGCTGAACCTAGGCAATATTACAGATCCTCTTTCCTATTATATCCCACTACTTCACTGACAGAAAAGTTAATCATAAAAATCTTAGCTTTTTAGGTGTACATTAATTATTACTTAATATAATTCCCCTAACTGTACAGACGGAGGAAACTGAAGACCACAGAATTAAAGGACTTCTCTCAATAGTGTTTCATTCACTTTGGGCAAGATCACTTCCTCATCTGTATTTGTCTGGAAATTGGATAATACTGAATCAGATTCTTAGATTAACTACTTTGGGGGGTGAATTCTAAGATTCCTAATTTAGATTGGCAATGTGGTATAATGAAATCAGAAAAAAAGACTTAAAATGCCCCTTTCCAGCTGCCTAAAAGATTGTTTTTAAATACAATCTATATATATTAGATCCAAGAAACCTCTGATCAACTCCTCTCACCTTTTACAAATGACTTTCACTCTCTACACAGATTAAATATAAGCAAACGGACTTTAGGATTTCCAAGGCTTTATAAAGTTAACATTCTTTAAACCCTTTATAGCAACAGCTATGGATGACGAGATCCGTAACCTTGAAAAGCAAGAAGCTAACCAAATATAAATTATTAAATTCATCCAGTTGGAGCCTTTGGCAATAAGTATAAAGACTCCAGATGAAAAAACTCTGAAGGTACAGATGTCCTTTTTAAAATGCCATATTTTGTGACTCTAGTAATTAAAATGGCAGTAACAAAATGCTCTGTCTGGATCACTGAATCTCACAAATTTCTGTTGATCAAACTACTGATATAACTATATATGTGATCATTTTATGATTTTCAGGGCAATGTTCTTTTTGATATATAGGAAATTCCAGAGCCAGGTGGTATAGTATTGAATGTTTATTCAAGACTAGAGTATGTAGAACATATTGACAAACAGTCCAATAGAGGACAAATAGTTTAATTTTAGGTATGTAGACTTGACATTCACAGTGCATAAGGAGGAGCAACTATGTATCTGCAACTTAGTATGAAAGAGTTTTACTTTAGCAAACACTCTGCTTAGATTGAGGAAAATGTCCTTAAACATTTCATTTTCATATACTCAGAATAGGAAAAACAGGGTTTCCTTTTATACAGGCCTCAAGAATTCCTATTTTTTCTTTAGATAAAACTGACTTAAAGGTCATGGTTAAGAAACACATGGTAAAGAATGGTCTCAAAATATTTATCTTGTTTTTGGTTCAGTTAACCCCAAATGTTCTTCTTTAACCTCAAATACTCATAACATTTTTCATTTAATTAACATTACATACTTGTCCTCTTTAAAATTTTTAAAATTGATTTTTAGAGAGGGAGACAGAGAAACATCAATTTGTGTTCCACTTATTTATGCATTCATTGGCTGATTCTTGATGTGCCCTGACTGGGGATCGAACCCATTATCCTAGCTACCAGACAATACTGACCAACTGAGCTACCTGGCTAGGGCCACGCTTGTCCTCTTTAAACATTTAAAATAATTAAGACGTTTTGGCAACTTGAAGTTTCAAGTTGACATAGTGGCCAGTTTACATTTTTATGAACAGTGAGTAAAACAAGGTACATTCTGTGCAATCTATGAATGTCATGAGAGGGAAATCAGCCCTCTTTACTATTAATTCCATCACAGAAGAGGCAAAGAAAACAATTCCAATACTTCCAATATTTGCCTTGGAGCAGTGGTCCCCGACCTTCATGACACCACAGACCAATTTTGTGGAGGGCGGCGGGGAGGACAGGAGGCAGGGCTCAGAGGCAAGCTCTGCCTGAGGCCAGTTTCCTAACAGGTCATGGACCAGAAGAGCCCACGGCAGGGGGGTTGGGGACCCCTGCCTTGGAGTATATGTGTAGACACACACACCACACACACATACAGCCATGAAAAAATATAAAAGCAATAAATGAAAAACATTAAATAAAATTAAGGGTTAAGCCCATGGACATGGAATAGAGAGATTAAGATTTCAAGGTGGAAGAAAGATTTGTTCTGAGCCCTAAAGGACAGCTATAATTGTGATAAGCTAGGATACTAATGTAAAGTATTCCTGCTTCAGAATTGTGAATTAAGATTCCTAAACACCTATGCTCACCAAAGCATTTCAGTAAAAAATGGAGATCATAGTGGAGGTGGGAACAGAGGAATCTACATAGGGGACTTAATATGCTTTTATATTTAAACTCTATTCTAGAATTAGCAATGGAATTAATGGAAGAAAATAAGATAAAGCAGACACTTAAAAGGAAGCTATGCAGGCAATATTGGACAGAGAAGACTAAACAGTAAGCATAGCCAAAATGGTTTAGAAGAAAGTGATAAATATGAGATATTTTTGTTTATACTAAAAGCATGCAAAGGATGGGAAACTGCGAAAAACTCAGCCTATCGCAGGTATGACTCACCTAACAAGGATGTGGTTTTTGTAAATTCATAATGTCTAAACACATTTTGATCTTCTGAGCCTCCCATACATATTGGTTAACCTGAGCTACCTTATCAGATAGTTGACAATCTTAAGTAGTATACATGCACTAATGCACCTGCTTTCTAAGGTACCCCAGGGCTAAAGGTGTGGATATCCCCTAGCAATGGTTTTTAGGCTTTTCATTGAGTCTGATAATTACCAAGGAAGCATATTTAAAATGCAGATTCCAAATCCCCATTTTAGACCTATAAAATCTGTATTTTTTAAGATGTATCCCAGGTGATTCCTTGAGTCCACCTTAGACAAGTCACTTAAGCTCCCCAGCTTCAGATCATCTGTAAAATAGGTATTATGATTACTATCTTAACAGTTACATGAATTAAATGAAACTATACATATTAAGTGACTAGGAATGGCTCTAGCACTTTGTAGATGCTAATGACAGCCTACCTACTCCCTAATATGTTTATTTTGGATTTATAGATACTGAATTTTCTTAAGACAGACTAGAGAACAGTTTCATAGTATACCTGCAGGGTCCCTTATTTGCTGTATTAACTAGTAAAGGTATACAGCACCTTGGGAGAAGCTTCTCCCTTCCTTCCTTTCCCACTGCAAATACATGTTTCTTTTTCTGCTGGCTTTTCTCACAAGACTGGCCTTCAAACTAGGATCAAACAAACAACCTAGAGATAGCCCAAAATGAGTGAAGACAATTATCAAGCCCATCCACTTCCAGAACTCTCCCCTTCCCTTTTCTCCTCTCCTTGCCAGTTTCTTGACAAGTGGACAAGGTTTTTGATGGTTAAGAGTTGGGGCAAGATAGAGGGGCACTGTTGGTGCTATCACCTTCCAGTGTGTGCTCATTCCATCTGGTTCACAGAAAGCCATGGCATATACTCACTTGGATGCTAGAGACAAGCCCTTTCCTTCGCGAGACGCAACGATTGAGTGAAGAGGGATTCTGTACAAGAGGCCTCACACCTGACTCCCCCTCCTGCAGTCATGTCCTACTGTCTTTGCCTTTTAAGTACTTCTAAGGGGTCTTGTGGTTTATTAAGGAAGGAAAGTAAGGTCAAATCCTAGCTTCACCACTGACTTAGCTGTGTGACACTGAACAAGTTATTTAACCCCAAACGCAGTTTTCTCAAGTTATTTTCACACTATTCTGTAGGCTGTGGGGAACTGGAGGTTTTTGAGCAAGAAAGTGATATAATCAAAATTAGCTCCTTTGCCACAAAACAGTGCACTCCCACCCCCCAAAAAAAACAACACACGTATATTTTTCATTTACATTCTTTTGTTAAAATATAAAACTAGGGTTAAATTAAATTCTCAAAGTCTAAATTAGACTAAATTAAATCTGATATACAACCCACTGAATGGATTTAGTTTGATAACATTCCTTAAGTGTCTAGTCATTTTCTTTCATCTTTTTCCTTTTTACTAAATTCAGTCTGCCTCAGTCTTCACTTATCACATGCACTTTATTCCATCAAACATCATTTTTCAGAATCAACCTACTTGAATAACCCATCATTAAGCCTGCTTAGAGCTTTCCAAACTAAAACTTTGTCCTTTTCACTATACCTTTCAAGGCACTACTTTTTTCACTCTTTTTTTTTTGTCAATGCCAGAATGTTCCATTAAGAAACAATAAAAGTTGCGTATTTCCCTAAAATGAAAGATCAATGTATTCAATGGCTATTATGTTAACCACTTAATAAAAATACATTAAAAACTACTCATCCTTATGTTAATTAACTGAATAAATTAAACTACTTTGCCATTTTCTTAATGTTTACAAGATTATTCAAAAAATCAAAATGGCTTCATTTAACTTGATGTTTACTTTCCAAATACTTCACATTTCCATACAACCCCATATCCATTCAACCCCATATCCATACAAAGGGAAAATACAAACATACTCTCCTTACCTAAAAACATTAGAAGAGGCTAAAAGGAATTATTAAAGACTTTTTAGACTTGAAAAAGAGTTACACTTCCAATGTGTATTTAAATTATAATTCAGTTTTTAAATCAAGTTTCTTCAATTGAAATGTGCATCAGTAAAATTAACTGGGCTACTGCTTCATCTCTTCAAGTCAGATGGAGATCCTTCTGCATCAAGACTCTTATTCAAGATTTCTTCTTCTGCAAAATTGATTTCAAAAAAGAAGAAAGAATAAGCAAACATTACCAAAAAAATCAAAGAGGACATATAGCAAGTAATAGCAAATTTCAGTCTTCTTAAGTAAAAAGTTCACACAGACATTTAACCGTGATAAAATTACCATTATTCTCACTGAGTTATCTCCAGAGGAGGGACCAAAAGAAAAAGAAACAAAACTGGAATTATCTTCTGAGGGCAGGCCTCTTGTAGTACAGGCTTCCTCCACAAGGGGAATGTTCTAGGAACCCATTTGTATCAATGTACCATCAGGCATTGCTGTGAGAGGTTGCATTGGGCTTCACTAAATTTATTTTGAACATTCAACGCATTTGCCCATTTCATGATGGGTGATTTACAAGCACACCTGGCCACACCGCACTGAGTATTCAGCAGTTTTTGACCAAAAGAAGCATGATCTCCGTGACCCACCCGGATCTCACTCGCTGGAGATACTATTTTGTTTACCGGATTAAAAAAAGTCTTCAAAAGGAAACATCTTACTGTTGTGGAAGAGGTGAAACAAAAAACAGCAGAAGCATTAGAAGGCATAAAAATCAATGAGTTCAAAAACTTTTTGAGCAGTGAAAAAAAGTCTCAATAGGTGTATTGCATCAAGTGGAGAGAACTTTGAAGGTGACTGTGGTTTAACCATGTAAGAATAAACAGAAAATTATTTATAACTACCTTCTGGGTTTTCTGGATCCCCAAAGAATATCAGTGTATCCCTTTAAGAATACTTCTCAATATAAGTGTTTTATTACCATGGGCAAATCAGAGTGACGTATAATGAATATCACCAGTATATTTGTTCTAACATACTTTAAGAGCAGTTTTCTTACCTATGATAAAAAATTTCAAACATATATAAAAGTGAAGAGAATGATGATTAACCCAATGTATCTATCATCCAACTTTAATAATTTGATAATTATTTAATACTAACTATTAATGGGTTAAATTGTGTCTCCCAAACACATACGTTGAAGTTTTAACCCCAGGACCTCAGACCGTGGCCTCACTCGAGATAGAGTCATTGCAGACATGACCAGTTAAGGTGAGGTCATTCTAGATTAAGGGTGGGTCCTTAATCTACATGACTGGTGTCCATATAAGAAAGTGCAAAGACACAGAAGGGGAGAATGCACATGAAGACTGAGGCAAAGAGAGTATGCAGTCATGCTGCCACAAGGCAAAGACAACCTGCAGCTACCAGAAGCTAGAAGAGGCAAGAAGGATCTTCCTCTGGTGGCTTCAGAGGAAACATGTTTCTTGCAAATACCTTGATGCTGGTTTCTGGCCTCCAGAATTTACTGTCTGCAGAGACAATAAATCTGTTTCAAGCCACCCAGTTTACGATACTTTGTTATGGCAGTCCTAGGAAACTAAGAAAACCCTGACCTAATTTATCACCCCACCCTCACCAAATTTATTTCAAAGCAAATCACAAATATTATATTATTACAGAAATGATATTTAACATAGGGTTTCTCCACTTTTTTAGAACCATCTTCCACTAGCCAAGAAGAGTCTGATAAAATTTACTTTCACTAGTTTGTATTACAAAAGCAATAGGTTTCAGGTTTTTGGTTTTATTTTCCAGCCCTGTCCCATAGCAATTGTAAACTACATACACATCATTAGATTCTGAAAGTACCCACAATGATGATGGGTGCACTCTTCCTATCCTTGCCGAAAGACTAAGGAGCACATTTTGTCACATTAACAAATATCGGGTAGCATTCAATGTGTACTATTTTAATGAAAAGTTGAGAGAAAACTTCAACAAGTTAACGTGCACAGGTCTATTTTATCTTACCTTTTAAATTAGGTAGAAGTTCTCCTAATGGTGTTGTGGTCCTCGATCTTTGTTCCACTGGAGAAAACTTAATTAGTGGTGAAACAGACCGTTTTCTTTCACCAAGGGGCATGCGTAAAGATGGTTTTGTATAGTCAGTGTGCAAATCCTGAGTGTCCAAAAAGTTAAGCATATCATCTGTTTGCATGCTTTGAGGAGTCAGGTTCAATTCAGGTTTGTGCCTTTCAGGTGTTTCAGAATCAGAGAGGTAAGCTTCGTCCCTTTCCTTGATAAGAGATTTTTTCAGGGCCTCATATCTACTGTAAATAGCCTGTAAACTGGAGTCTGATTTTGGAGTTGTCTGTCTTTCTCCCACATCTTCTGGGAAAGTGCTACTGTGCATTGGACTAATTGGTTCCTGTTTAAAATTGGCCTCTGTACTACTGGAGCTATTAAGGCTTAAATGACCAGCTTCTGGAAGCGTTTCATGTAATATGCAAAAGTCAAGATCCTTAAAACTGCTGGAACTAAGTCCACTTGATATTTGAAAAGAGTTCCATAACATACTTTTATGCATAGAATGTTCTTTGTAAGAAACCTGCGAGTAGTCTGATATTTTAACATACTCACCACCTTCATTCCTACCTATCACATCTCTCCTATTGCTTACAGCAGGGGAGAATGTCTCTGTTTGGCGAGTTTCTAGAAGCTTGTTCTGTAAAGCCGCACACTCCAAATCTTGCTTACAAAAGGTTTTCTTATTTAATTTATCTGACTGATACTGTGTTGCTGGTTCACCTATGTGACTGGTCACCACATGTTTCTGAGGCACACACTTGAGGCAATCTGAAACAACTTTTTCTTCAGGCAAATAAGAATGGCTACAATTGGATACAGACGTTGTTGAGAAACAACTGGCCATGCTAAATTCTCCTTCATTATGCAACACAGGTAAGGATTCTGGTAATCCTTCTTTATGTTCAGTATCCATTTGAACTGGTTCTGTACTTTTGTTATCTTCCATTTCAACAGCTTTTCTCCATGAGCTCCTAATATCACTGACTAATTAAATAAAGAGCAAAAAGACAATTTACTAATATTCCCAAACACAACATGCAATTAAGCATTTCATTTCTAGTGGTCACGATAAAACTACTGACTAAGTACATTTTCCATAGATGTGATGCATAGATGACAAGGTTTCACAACATACCAAAGGCCAACAAGATCAAAGAACTCCATCTCCAACTGATTACACACAAATATTGGACTGGCCAAAAAATTTGTTTAGCTTTTTTCTGTATGATTGCTCTAGTAGTGTTGATTGTCTTTAACATCATTCAAAACAATTTTGTTGGACTGTACTGTGGTAGCTGTCATATCGGTATGCATTTTTAAAAATCGTATCAAAATTGGTGCATTTTTGTATAGCCATTTTAATATTGAAGATGGAAGAAAATACACAACATTTTTAGTGTATTATACTTTATTATTTCAAGAAAGGTCAAAATGCAACTGAAATGCAATAAAAAAAATTGTGCAGTATATGGAGGAGGTGCTGTGACTAACTGGACATGTCAAAAGTGGTTTGCGAAAAGTTTCTTGGTACTATTGATATTTTGGCCAAATAATTCTTTGCTGTGGGGCTGTCTTATGTATTGGAAGATGTTTAGCAGCACCTCTGGCCTCCATCCACTAGAAGCCAATAGAAGGATATAGCCAACATATTCAAAGTATCCAAATCAATAGTTATTAGTGAAATTGAAAAATGTGTCATTTTGGAAAAAGTGGAAAAACTAAAGACTTTTTGGCTAACCCAACAGTAAAGCTGTTCCTGAAATGTGCATATACTTTCACATAGCACATGCAAATATATGTATTAAAAAGATATTTTGGTCCTGATTAGTGTGGCTCAGTGGATTGGGCGTCATCCCGCAAACCGAAAGGTCCCCAGTTTGATTCCCGAACAGCGCACATGCCTGGGTTGCAGGCCAGGTCCCCAAGTAGGCACATGCAAGAGGCAAGGCAACCGATCCGTGTTTCTCTCACACATGGATGTTCCTATCCCTCTCTCCCTCCCCGACTCCCTTCCTTCTTCTCTCTCTAAAAAACTTAATAAGGAAAATCTTAAAAAAAAAAAAAAAAAAAAAGATATTGCCCTGGCTGGTATGGCTCAGAGGACTGATTGCCAGCCTGTGAACCAAAGGGTCACCGGTTCCATTCCCAGCCTAGGGCAGATGCCTGGGTTGCACGCCAGGTCCCAGTAAGGCGTGCGTGAGAGGCAACCACACATTGACATTTCTCTCCCTCTCCCTCCCTTCCCCTCTCTAAAAACAAATAAATAAAATCTTTTTTAAAAAAAGATATTTTGGCCACGGTTCAGCAAACTTTTTCTGTAAAGGACCAGATACTAGTATTTTAGGCTCTGCAGGCCATCCAGTCTGTGGCAACTATTCAACTCGGCCATTGCCAGTATTCAACATTGCCAGTATCAATGGCAAGAGCATTCAACTCTGCCATTGTAGCATGAAAGCATCCATAAACAATATGTGGAAAAATGAACAAGGCTGTGTTTGCTACAACTTTATTTACAAAAGCAGATAAGGCAGGCCAGGTCTGCTTCAAAGGCAATCATTTGCCAACCATCATCAGGTTGTGGCTAGGTTCAACCTGAATTAAAACAATTTAAACTTGAATATATCATTTCTGGCAGCAAAATGGAAATATTTTTTAATCATTCAGCCAGAATGATGTGCCTACATAAGGACAATATCAGAAGTTTACCTACACAAATTATAGGTTATAAGAAAAATGTATTGGGCATTCTGGCTAGCGTAGGAGGGGTAGAAGAGATCTCTGAACATACAGTTTCTGGCTGCTACTAATGGTTGTTGACTGGGATATCACAGCCTCTATTCTCTATAAATGTTGATCACAGATCTGATGTAGAGGCAAAGGATTTTTTTTTTAAATGATCAACTAAAGTATTTTCCAGGAAAAAGCTAAGTAAGACAAAAAAGCACAATTATACAGTATCAAGGCAAAATAATACTGCTGAAGAGGACTGCCATATAAGTGACAGTGTCTCCACATAATACTTCAATAAAAGTCCCTTATATCAAAACAAAGAGCCATTGCCACTAAACTTAAAGATATAAAAAGAGTTTTAAAGCAAGCTTCTAGAAAATTTGTCAGACCATAGTTCTAATAATAGTAATGTCTGAAAAAGAAAGTAAGTGACAGAAAGCATTATTAACTTACTCAAGTTTTCTGGAGTTCGGGGAATTTGATTCCTTGTTAAGAATGGGTTAGAAACTAAAGAGTCAATTAGTTCCTCTAATTTTACTTCTTTTCCTGCAGAGGGCTGTGGCGAATCAGATAAAACTGTCCTTGCAACCTAAATCAGGAAAGAAAAAGTAAAGCAAAAATTACCCAGGAATTAAGCCCACTGGTAGAATGCAACACAAGCCCTGGTAATAACAGAAAGCACTTCAAGGACAGCAGCCCTTTCTTTGCAGACGACACAAAAGTAAGCTTAACAGTGTATCTCCCAGATACTCAAAGACTAGGCACAATCCTTTAAGGTGAAATCAAACACAAAACTGATTCCTTTCTTATCTTAAATGGACATCCCATTAGAAAGCAGAGAAAAGAGAAGAATCTTTATACTTAGGAAGATTTGGAGGTAGTTCTGACTACATAGTGACCTAAAACTAAAACATCTGCCACACCATTGAGCCTCACAACTCTGTATCTGCTAAAATGACTAGTTTTATAGAGAGCAGATTCTTAACTATAAGCCATTTACACTTCTATTAATAAACAGAATACATTCTGACAACATATTTCTTTGCTAGAAACCTCATTATCGAATACAAATTAGTGAACAAGGCATACATACACTCTAAAAGAGAGAAAACAAAATATACAATATGAAAATAGCACTCTGTATTAATTAAAAGTGAAAACCAGAAAAAGAAATAAAAAATATGCAAATTAAAATATCTACCTCTTGAAACCCCTAAAAAATAAATTTACTACAACCATAATCAAACTGACCCACATTTACCCTTCGCCATGAAAACAGAGGGCTTTTTGAATTCAAACATTAAATATTCCTTGTCATGAACACTATTAAGTAAGATTCATTTCACTTTATTTTCAGAGCTTTATGAGATTTTAGGGCTCTCTTCTTCCATCCCATCCCTTTATACTGCTACTATAAATTCTTTTTTTTTTTTAAAGATTTTATTTATTTTTATTTTTAGAAAGAGGGAAAGGGAGAGAAAGAGCAATGTGTTGTTGCCTCTTGCGCGCCCCCTACTGGGGACCTGGCCAGCAACCCAGGTATGTGCCCTGACTGAAGAATAGAACTGGCGACTCTTTGGTTCGCAAGCCAACTATAAATTCTTTTAATCAGAAAATGTGCCTTTCCTTCCATATCAGGAAAGAAAAAAAGACTGACCATCCTTTCTTTAGTGTAATCATATAACAAAGAAAACAAGCTAATTTTAGAGATTTTAAATATTTAGAGCCCTGTCTGGTGTGGTTCAGTACACTGAGCACTGGGCCTGCGAACCCAAAAGTTGCTGGTTCAATTCCCAGGCAAGGCACATGCCTAAGCTGCAGACCAGGTTCCCAGTTGGGAGCATGCAAAAGGCAGCTGATCGATATTCTCTCTGCCACACTGATGTTGTTCTCCCTCTCTTACTCTCCCTCTTCCCCTCTCTCTAAAAGTAAGTAAATAAAATCTTTAAAAATATTTAGTGACCATAAAACTGCCCCAACCTCCTCATGTTACAAACGAGAAAAATGTCTGACACTCAGCTCTCTTATTTGAAAAATATTCATTTACTTTGAGTAGAATTGAGATAAAGGAGGGAACTCTAATACCCAAAGCAGTATGTACTAAACCAAATTTTTCTTCCAGTCTCTCAGGAATAGAATAGCAAAGGGACATTGTGGGAAACTGTAATAAAAATAACATTAGAGAAGGGCTTGAGCATTTAATTTGTGTAAACTGAGTTCTGTAATAGTACTGAGCAATAGTGGTAGTATGTGGTCACTTGCCAATAAAAAGTAGAAAAGCATTAGGAAAACCTAGATCAAAAACAATGATGCACTTGTTTTTTAAATACTTAGAAAGCAGGTCAAAAACCTTCACTCAGTGATGATATATTGCAATCTTTGTTCTAATATTTTTAAAAAATGATACTTAGCTACGCAACAGACAAATTTCATGGAGTATTTTAATAAAGTATAACCATTGGTTATATTTATCCAACAACTAAGATATAATGGTTAACTCCAAAAATATCATACATGTATATTTTTATACTTTTGGATATTTATAGGATGGAACATGAGTTCTAAACCATGGATGTAATCTTAACCGAGTAAGTTTATATTTCCAATGAAATATTTCTACTTTTGGGGAGGACCACTTTTGCTTTAACCATGACTTTGATTATCTGTGACTTCCTTTACCAAATCTCCCCCAGTAAATCAGTGATTAACTGTACTTGAATTTTAATCACAAAACTATAGAGAAAATAATAGGTATTTCAATATACTTGTTACAATCTTTTTCTAACCTCTTCTGCCAGATGATCTTGTTCTTTTTGGAATGGATCAATTTTTTTAACTGGCATAGGCTCTCCAAATGCAGTGCTCTCTGTATTCTTTGTAATATATGATGATGGGTTGTCTTTCCCTTCATAATCTGGTGTCTTCTTAGAAGCTGGTTCATTTTTCTCTCTAGATGTTCTCATTTTCATGTCCTGAAGAAAACAGGCATATAATGTTAAAACCTTAATAATCATGCCTGACCTTCATTAGAGGCTCCTGAGTTATCATGAATCTATAAAAGTTTATTAACATTACTGTGAAATTATATGTTCGGTGATACAATTAGATAATTCCAATATTCCCACTTAGAAGCAACAGGGAATGTGTGAATAGAAATAGTACATGATGTGCAAATACTGGGAAATGTGAAAATAAAATTTTAATTTAATTGGGTATCGAAAATAAATAATATTTTATCATAAGTTAGTATGATTACAATTAATTAAAAATTGTTTTCAAATGTACCTTTTCAGCCCTGGCTGGTGTAGGTCAGTGGATTGAGCATCAGCCTGCGAACCAATGGGTCGCCGGCTGGATTCCCCAGTCAGGGCGCATGCCTGGGCTGTGGGTCAGGTCCCCAGTAGGGGGCATGTAAGAGGCAACCACACACTGATAATTCTCTGCCTCTCTATCTCTCTCCCTTCCCCTCTGTCTTAAAATAAAATAAATAAAATCTTAAAAAATAAATAAATAAGTAAATAAATGTACCTTTTCAAATACTGTAACATGGTTTCTAGCTGATGATGAAACTGGCTGCAACAGGAAAGAAGCAGGGCTAAAAGGAAAAAGGTAACACATCCAAGTTACAAGTAGGAATGAATTCCATTCACTTTTTATATCTGAATATTCTAAAAAAAAAAAAAACCTGTCTGCCCCGTATCTGTCCGTTACGATTTCACTCAATTCGTCCCGGTCATCAAAAGGCAGTTTACTCTAGGGAGATTTAGTGACAAACAGAGCAGTACTCCAGCCCAATTTGTGTATCAGCCTCCCAAATTATAAATATTTGTCTTACCTGCTATATATTTAAGTCAACAGCATTTTTTTACAAGGGTTAAAAGACTAAATGAACACTAAAAACTTGAGTACAGGGCAAGAACAAATTGAAAATTCAATTAATTAGAATAACATTATTACAATATCCTCAATCTTCAGATCACAGAATTTCACTGTAGCAGACTTTCCTTTAAGATTCTCTTGATATTTCATGTCTAAAATCAGTATCTCTTATGCTGAATTTTGCTCTATAGCAAATACATTACACTTAAAATAGTCATAAGGTTATTCAATTTCAGTTCACTGCATTCTATACATATTATTCCTTAATCTCTTAGATTCTTTTACCCCCTTAACATAAAAACTTATGCGCCTTTTCATTATAATTATAAAATAAATCATTAAATTTCTGAAGCCTTCAAAGCAATGATAACTTTACCCATGTATCTTCATTTTGAAAAAAATATTTCAAATTCAATCATAGTCTGGGGGTCTGCTTGTGGCCAGAAGCTTTTCTCCTCTAGGTGAAATGAAAGGCAGGACTACCAGAGACCACATTTCAACCTCAGCCATGTCACTGCTTTACTTTCTATTCATAGCCAGAAGTATAAAATTAACAGCTTCACAAATACTTTATAAAATAGCAAATATGCTTTTTTCAAACTTTTTCAAACATGCCCTGCTTGGAATTATCTACCTTCCAAACAATTCAAAATCACTGAAATTGCTCAAGCTTCAGCTTCACCTCAACAGGATATAATCTAGATAGCAAAAGCAAAAAATTAACTATCCACTGCAATTTTATCTTAACTTTTAAAAAAACTCAACATTAAAATTATCAAAAGCCCTGTGAAGCAGAGCCAGCAATCTATGCACCAAGGCCACTAAGATGCACCACAAGAGGGTGAGCTCCTTGCAGACAACAACAAAAGCTATTCCTAGAAGCTAACACAGTACCTGGTACTTGGTAGTGCAGTACATATTTGTAACTGATTGACAGGTTGACTAATCATCAATGAATAAATGTCACTTGAGGATGCAGTTTTACAAAGGCCATCAAATTTTTCTATTTCATTCTTGCAGAGCCTCATAACAGAGAAACATGGAAATATATTCTGTATCTTCTCTCTCATTTCTGAACTGACAACATGCAATTAACACTAATATCTCAATGTAAGACAACTTTAAAGCAGTCCTGGCTCAGTACTTACTATCTACTTGCCATGCCTAAACTGAAGCCCATGAAATCCTAGCACTGTAACAGATCAAAAGGGTGTTGATCCCATTGTAGGAATTTACCCTTTCTGTTTCAAAACAGAAGAAAAAAGGTGGCATGCTTTTTATAGTAGTAAAAATTTTGAGAAGAACATAAATCTAAAAATAAATGTTACAAAGCCATTATAAGTGAAAACTGGTAATATAATGTTAAGTAAACAAATATACATGCTAAAAAAAATCCTGCATTTATACTATGTTAATGTTTAGAAAATTTTGTATTTTAGAATAAAGGCTTATATGCATGCTTTGATTAGAACTAAATGTATGATTATAAAGAAAGCCTAAAAAAGAACTTGAAATAATCTGAGAAGTGATTTCTTAGAAATTTTAGCTATTACTTTTTCATTTTCACTGGCTGTTGTTTCATCTCTAAAATTACTGAAATAATAAACAGAATTATAAAAAGAGAAAGCTATAATACTGGAATTCACAGAATTCAAGTTTGTTTTTTTTTAATTTATCCTCACCCGAAGACACTTTTCCACTGCTTTTAGCAAGAGAAGAAGGGAGAGAGGGAAAGGAACACCAATGTGAGAAACATTGATCTGCTGCCTCCCTGCCTCCCGTGCTTTCCCTGCCTGGGAATGGAACCTGCAACCTAGGGATGAGCCCCAACCAAGGATTGAACCCTCAACCTTTGGGTCTACAGGATGACACTCCAACCAACTGAGCCAGGGCATGGAATTCAATTTCTAAGGCTAAGGATGTTTAGTTGATGGGCATGCAAGATCATCCTGCACTATCTTTGAAAAGCAGTAAAGAAGAAACTTTAGTAGAGGTTAAAGGTCTAAAAAGAACTGCATCACCACCACTAGAAATATCATAAAACCCTCCCTTCCAGAAACCAATGCAAAGAAAGTTAGTGTCCACAAAGTACAACAAAGGCATCATCAGTCACTAAATTCTCGCTTTGAGTACGGTAAAGACTCCATCAAATCGCTCTGAACAAAACCAGCCATCAGATTTACGGAGAACACTATATTTTAGTACCTGTGAATGACAACTCCACATGAAAGGGCTAATAACACACTTACTCTAAAAACTACATTCGTTTCAGGTTTTTAATTGAACAGTTGTACTGATCATACCCACACATGAATTTCCCAATTAACTACAAAGATACTGATATACCACTAAAATATCTCGAATAATAGCTGAATTACATGCAAAGAAAGGTATTACTTTAATTATAGTCTACCCACATTACACGTTCCTAACAAAATGTTTTATTACAAAATACCATTCACAGTAAAGAATTCTGAGGAACAAGTTTATTTCCATATCCCAATAACAATACTGTCTTCTGCTATCAAGCAGTAATATTCTTTTATACCCCATTAAGCATTTACCCCTCATCACCAAAAGCCTTCCCCTACCTCCTTCCAAAATCCCAACTTATAATTAAAGTATCTAAAAATAACTAGAAGATCCAGGCACTTGGAAGAGGACGAATGTGAAAATCAAAATATACTTAATACAATATCTTTTTCTCATATTAAGAAAATTCATTTGAATTAAATTGGGGGATGGAGGGGGGTTATGTCTGGCTCCTGTAGAATTCTGATAGTACACTTTAGTACAAAATTCTACTTTGAGAAAGAATCTTGAGGTTCAATGGAGTTCGTAAATAAAATCTGATTTATGAGCTAATCAACTAATTCAATCACCCTTTAGTCCAGCAAGGGGCTTTACTCAAAATATTTACTGTGCTCTCCCATGGGAAGATAAACCAAAAACATAATTAAAATGGGGAAGCACCAACTACTCTCCACTAGAATGCTTCAAGAACAATTGCAATAAGGGTTAAATGCACAAGCCCAACAAGTTTACTACTTCTTCCAGATAAGGTCTTCACAGAGGATTTCACTGTTTCTTTATGTGCTCAGAAAATCAACATCACATCCAGATCTAAGAATAAAAGTATAATTCTTCCACAAGTAGTCCTGACCTCCTGTGAACCAGAATATTACTTCAGAAGAAACTACTAATAGTTCAATGTTACACAGAGTAGTATCCCCGCCTTATTCACGGGGTAGGGGCGGCGCAAAGACCCCCAATGGATGCCTGAAACTACAGACAGACCCAAACCCTATATATATATATACTATGCTTTATATACAGGTATATTATATATATATACCTTTTCACTTAAAGGATGCACATGACAGCTTCCACATATCCAAATTGCCATTATCACTACCCTTGTACTTTGGGGCCATTACTAAGTAAAACAAGGGTCATCTGAATACAAGAACTGTGAAACCACAACAGTAGATCTGATACCCGAGACAGCTGCTAATGGCTAAGCAGCATGTACAGCGAGGATACTCTGAATGGACAATTCACATCCCCAACAAGACAGAGTGGGACAACCCAGTGGGATTTCATCTCACTACTCAAAATGACACATGATTTAAAACTATGAATTATTTATTTCTGAAATTTTCCATTTAATATTTTTGGAACGTGACAACAGGTAACTGAAACTACCAATAAGAGGGGACTACTGTATAAGTTTGACCCTTGTTATGGTGTTTCAATTTACTAAGAGTATAGATAATAAAAAGGGTCTCAATTCATTTGACATTTAGAATTTCCTTTTAAAATTTTCCTAAGAATTGTTGTTTCCATATCTGTGTCTCATTTATGGGGCAATCTGGACTGAAAGACAACTATTTAGGGCAAAGGGTAATCAGAAAAATACAAAAGAATAAAGAAATATGTTTAGTATATCTGTATTTAATTGCTACTTAATAATGCCTGATTTCAATACAAAACTGTATTCCCCAACTGAATTACATACATTTAGCTTAAAGATTTTTGCTTATATAATACGGAATCCGTTTTAAGAGCCAAAATGGGATAACAGAGAAAACAGGCAATAAAGAAAATAAGAACACTCCTGAAGGAAGTTACAACAAATTAGGTAGGTTCCATTTTTTCATACGTTAAATTCTAGGATTTAATTGAATCAGGAGCCTTTCATTTTTTTTAAAGAATAGAACTCTTTTTATCAAATAGCATATAAAAATCCCAACATATAATACAGATAAAAGAGCAAGCGGTTCGCGTTGAAGTGGGAAAGGATGGACTGCCATCAGGCTAAAGTAGGTTCAATCCGCAGAATCAGAGGATGCTGCAGAATACAGACTGAAAACTACAAAAGTAGATAATCTCAAAGGTCCCTACTTTTGGATTTAGTCAAAAGCTGTAAATGGTTTCAAGAAGTTTACAGACACAAAAAGACAAAAATCCCCAAACTTGCATTAGATGATTTCCATCTTTTTCTTCAAAAATTAGATGATTCCCATGAATCCCAACATTGTGATATAGAAAAGAAGAAAAAAAAATGTCAATGTATCAGAAATATTGACTCTTTCCTGAAAATGTAGATGTGCAGTGGAAAAATACTGTCTGATTAATAAGAGAAGAAAATTATGGACGAGAAGCACAGGAACTGGCTAAAGATGGGGCTAAAAAAATAATAAAGGGAAAAGATCAATATGAAAATCAGTTTTATTTTACCTGTTGGCTAAATCATACACAGTTTCCAATATATCACTGGTTCTTCTGCAATCATTTTCCTGGTTATCCTGCTTAGGTGTATCTAAAAGAATAGAAAAATTAATTACTCTTTAATTATGTTTTTATATTCTAATATTCAGGGATCTCTTGAAATTCTACAACTTCTACACAGAATAAAACAAAAAAATAAAAATAATATGAATGCTAATAGGAAAAGACGATTATTCAACTGTTGACTATAAAGTGATAGGCAGGACAATAATAGAAAATATCTATTAACAGCCTTTCTAAAAAGATTGATACTTCATACTGTTTGGGACAGTCCATATTTCTCCAGCATTATATAGCCATGCTTCATGTTTAAGTACACAGATCATGCAATTATGATATAAACCAGCAAAACCAAAAAGATAATAGTTCTTAGCATATCCCAGCCCACCATCTGTGACATTAGTCAACCTATATACTTATTCTTCAACATATCATTGAAGAACTATGTGCCCCTACTGTACTAACAATGGAAGAAAGAAATAAAAGCTGGAGACCTGCCTTCAAGGAGTTAGTGTATAAAAAACCATTGGTGAGTAACCCTGGCTGGTGTGGCTCAGTGGATTGAGTACCGACCAGCAAACCAAAGGGTCGCTTGTTTGATTCCCAGTTGGGGCACATGCCTGGGTTGCAGGCCAGGTCCCCAGTTATGGGTGTATGAGAGGCAACCACACATTGATGTTTCTCTCCATCTCCTTCTCCCTCCCTTCTCCTCTCTCTAAAAATAAATAAATGAAATCTTAAAAAAAAAAAATTGGTGAGTAGAGACTTATTGTATATTGATACAGTATTATGACAAAAGTATATACAGAATGCAAGGAGGCAGAAAGGTATCTGGCCCAGACTAGGGAAACATGAAGAAGGAATGAAAGTATTAAGAGAATAAGATGCAAGTTTGGTATGCAGGAGCATAAGGTACCATATCTAGTGGAAGCATGGTAAGAAATTAAATTAATGAGGAAAGCCATTGCTAGATTACATAGGATAAAATTCCAAGGGCTCCTCTTCTTTCAACATGTTAGTTTCTGAAAGACTATTTATACATGTGTCCTAAGTATTACTATATAAGAAGCCAAGGCATACTATATAGTTTTCCTTTTAATCCATCATAATGGTATGCCGCCTTATAACATTTTCAATACCCTAAGCTTTTGCTGCTACTAATTATGATGGAATTACGGAGATTTATAAAATATTCCACAAATGAGCACAAATACAAATATACCACAAACTTAGTAGACAACCATAAACTAAAATGATTATGCACAACTATAAACGCCATCTGATGGTGGTGGGAATTGTTGACACACATTTGTTCTGGTAGGTAAGAAAGTTTGTAAGATAGAAGTTGCTAAGAAAAAAGCATCTAGAGCTTTTCTATTTCTTTTTTTTTTCCTCAAGGTAACAGGAGATAGGAAGCCACTGATAAGTATTATACTTAGAAATAAAAAGGATCATATTTACACTACAGAAAGACCACTGAGAGCCATTCATAATATGGAATAGAACACTACAGGTAGAGTAGTGCTAGTCAGAACACAATTACAGGCAAGAAATGACAAAAACTAAACTACAGCACTTACGATGTGAGGATAGCAAAGGAGGGGGCAGACATAATAGGGCACTGAGGGGGGCAAAAACAAAACTGAAGTCACCACTACAAAGCAAACCAAGGTGAAGCAGACATTGACTCCTACCATAATGCACTACAACTGCTAAATAAAATATAAGGGAAAAAAGGAATGCCCTGAAGAAAAATAAAAATCATCACATGCCAGAACCAAAGAGGGAAAGCATGATCGGAAATGATATGCTCAGATTGCAAAATGAAGGTTCAATGAGGCAGGCTCCAGGGGCTGCCCACTAGAGACTTAATACCTACATGGTAACAAGCATCATCACCTCAGGTCACTCAGGCTGGGTGGGATCTGAGAGAGTGCCATAAGGCAGGACACTGTAAAGCCTGCTCCGTTCCTAAAAAGGGGATTATAAAAATCCTGCCAACAGGACCAGGGCAATATCAGAGAATCTTGCTCTATATCTGGAGACCTGGAAGTGGGGAGGCGGGAGGGGAGGAAGGAGGAAAGGAGGGAGGGAGGGAGAGAGGGAGCGAGGAAATTTAAAACCTAGCCTACTCAAAAGGAGGTATGACATCCAAACTTTTACTGGCAACTTGTAGTAATCCCAAACCAAAGGCACTAATTGGTCTAGTGCAAAGAAAACACCTGGGACCCTTAGCCACCCTGTAGAGACCCTTCTACAATTTAGGGCTCATATGACTCCTCCAAAGGTGGGGAGACCCACTGACGCTGAGATCATAGTCAGCAGGAAGCAAACCACCATGAAAATTAGCAGGCAGAGAAGACAGGAGCAGAAGTACCTGAAACTCAGAGATCAGGAAAAACTGACAAAGATAAAACCAATACTTTTTGAAATCTTTATTTATTGATTTTAGAGACAGAGAGAGAGGGAGTGGTGAGAGGGAATGAGAGAGAGAGAAACACCTATTTGTTGTTCCACTTATTTACGCACTCATTAGCTGATTTCCTGTATGTGCCCTGACCAGAGATCAAACCCTCAACCTTGGCGTATCAGCACTTTGCTCTAACCAACTGAGCTACCCAGGCAGGGCAAAATCAGCACATTTTAAATGATCAGAAAAAGAAAAAAAAAACAGAGGAGCCATAATAAAATATGATGACACCATGAAGAGTAGGCAGTTTTGTGGGGGGTGGGGAGGGGGGGTGCGGGGAAGAAGCAAACGGAAAGTACATTCATGAAAACTAAATACTAAATGGGCAGGTCAAAAATAAAATTAAACCTGACTAAAGAGATACCATAATTAGTGAACCATAAGAGAGATCCAAAATGCCCATAATGCAACCCAGAGTTTCAAAGAGGTTATATTAAGATATACAGACAGAATTAGAAGTACCGGCAACAGGACTTACAAAAGAAAGGGTCAAAAGAATCAAAGAAAGGAGCAATATCAGAAGAGATATTAGTGAATAACTTTTCAGAACTAAAGAAAGATGCGAGCCTTCACATTAAGTACACACAAGTCCCAAACAGACAAAATAAAAACAAACCTACATTTAGACACAACTCAATGAGCACACATAATACAAAAATAAATAAAAGTCTTAAGAGCAAACATACATCAAAAATTAATTACCTACAAATCAATGGCAATTACACCAATAGCAAATGTCTCAGAAATAGAAGGCAGAAAGCAATGAGATCATATCATCAAAGTCCTAAGGAAAAATAACTGTCTACCTAAAATCCTATATTCAAACTATCATTCAGGAGTAAGTGAAAATAAAGACATCTTCCCAGAAAGACAAGAGATTTAATTTTAGGCCCTGGACAGGTAGTTCAGGTGGTTAGCGTGTCATCCTGATACACCAAAGTCGAGGATTCAATCTCTGGTCAGGGCACATATAAGAATCAACCTATGAATGCATAAATAAGTGGAACAGCAAAAACAGTGTTTCTCTATCTCTCTCTCTAAAATCAATTTAAAAAATTAAAAAAAAAAAAGACTGAGACATTTTACTATTCAGGGTCCAAGGCTAAAAGTAAAAGATATACTTCTAGATATACTTCTCAAGAAAAAAGTAAAACAGCCCTGGCTGGTGTGGCTCAGTGGATTGAGCGCCAGACTGGGAACAAAGCGGTCACGGTTCTATTCCCAGTCAGTGCATATGCCTGGGTTGCAGGCCAGATCCCCAGTCAGGGGGTATGGGGTGCAAGTGGCAACCACGCATTGATGTTTCCTTCCCTCTCTTTCTCCCTCCCTTCCCCTCACTCTAAAAATAAATAAACAAAATCTTTAAAACAAAAAAAGTAGAACAAAAGAGTATGAATCAAAAAAATTAGTAAATTGTTGGTAAATCTAAACACTCAATGATTATTAAAACTAATTCCTACCTATGTCATTTTTTTTTTAAATGGGTAAGGGCATGATTCTCGATTAAAAGTTAGGTAGACAAAAACAACCAAATAGAATGAGTGAGCCTACTTGGATCCTGGTTCAAAAATAAACATTTACAAAGGGTATTTCTGGGGATAACAGAAATTTTATTCATCAACTTTAGAATGGCAAAACAATACTGTGTATTGTTAGATCCCTACATAATGTAAAATTATTTTTATAAACATACATCAGAATAGACTAAGGTTCAGGATAGTGGTTACCTCTGCAAATTCAAGAAGAATGGGGTCCAGGAAAGGCAGATACCCAAGGGTTAACTACATTTGTATATATTTTTTAAAAAACTAAAGCAAATATTGGGCTGGCCAAAAAGTCCATATTTTTTTTCTGTAAAATAAAAGGCACATTTTTCATTTTTACCAATAACTTTATAGACTCAGCTATTTTGAGTATGTCAGCTATCTCTGGCATGGTAGAACACTGGTTGTTCTCAATTAATGTCTTGATTTGATCTCTATCAACTTCAACTGCTCTACCCAACCATGGAGCACTGTCCAGCGAGAAATCTGCAGCACCAAACTTTGCAAAGCACTTCTGACAAGTTCAATCAGTCATAGCACCTTCTCCATACATTGCAGAACCCTTTTTTGCATTTCAGTTGCCTTTTTACCTTTCTGAAAAAATAAAGCATAATATGCCAAAAGTGTGTATTTTCTTCCATCTTCAATATTAAAATGGCTACACAAAAATTCACCAATTTTGATGTTTTTTAAATACACACAGATGTGATGCTGTCGTAATACAATCTAACAAAACTGGTTTGAATGAAGTTAATGAAGTTAACTAAGCACTAGTAAAGCCATCTTAGGGAAAAACAAATTTTTTCGCCAACCCAATATTACAAAGATTTGTCAAAAGAGTATTCAGTAAGCAGGTATTTATATTATTCCCTGCACTTTTTAATATGCTGAAATGTAATTTCAAAAAACAATTTAAGAGAAAATTATTTCAAGTAAGATGTAGCATGTAAAGTGTAGGAGGGAGAAAAAAGTTGTTTTACTACAAAAAGTATAAAATAATGTTAAGGTCTCCCAGCTCATGGAAATAAAAGGAATCCCAAGGATCAAACTGTGCAATGTTGGAGGAGAGCGTTCCCACTAAAGCACTTACCTAAACACCTCTAAGAAACCCACCTGGACTTCTTAAGCAGACACAAATATGCCCTCTGAATGGACAAGAGGACCGTATCATGGTTCACAAGGCCTAAAGAGAGTCTGACAAGAGTACAAAAGGCCCTTTCCAAGCTAAAGTGAGAATACAGTGCCAACTAAATATGCCAAGAGTTTTCAAAGTAAATCTATCATCAAAAGCAATCTTCTACTAAAGGTCTTTTTCCTTCATCAAACCACGCAGTCACAGTGTTTTACCTCCTCTAGCACCTATTATTAGCCTTGCTCTCTGGTCTATGATCTTTCCCAGCCAGTGTCCTCCCTATATACACCTGACTCCCGATCCAATCACCTATTCCAGTTGTGTTCACCCCTTTTCTTCCTAAGTCCTGCCATGACCTCTGACCGGCCTGAACTCAACTATATCTATACTTATCACCTGTTCCATCTTGGCTATATTATTCCTACATTTTTTATTCACTTATTCCTACATCTATGCACATTACATTTACTAAACCTAATAACAATTTCTTCTACACAGTATTTGTCAACTGGAGAAACTGAATATAAAGTGGATATCAGATATTATAGAGAAAGTAATTTTTAGTTGTGTCATGGGTTTGATAGCTGAGGAAGTTTAACAATATAGAATTACTGTTAATTTTTTAGGTGTGATATTAGTATGGCAGTTATATAGAGAAATGTCATTTTTATAGGAAAGCGTACTGAAATACCTAGAGTGAAGTATTTCAATGTCTAGAATTTACTTGGTTTAGCAAAACTACAACTATATACACTTTTAAAGTAAATATAGGAAACATTAAATGTTGAAACAGGTTGTAAGTACTCAGGTAATTACTGTACTATTGTTTCACATTAAAAAATTCTGGGCCTCTATAAAAAGAACTTGGAAATGAATGTTTATAGCAGTATTACTCATAATAGCCAAATGGTGAAACAACCCAAATTTGAATCAAAGGAATAACAGATAAACAAAATGTGGTCTGATCATATAATACAATGTATTCATAAAAAGTAATGAAGTACTGATACATGCTACAATTTGGATGAACTTTAAAAATATTGTGCATCCCTGACCAGGTGGCTCAGCTGGTTGGAGTGTCCTCCCGTGCACCAAAAGGTTGCGGGTTTGATCCCCAGTCAGGGCACATACCTAGGTTGTGGGTTCAAACCCCAGTCCAGGAGCATATGGGAGCCAACTGATCGATGTTTCTCTCTCACATCGATGTGTGTGTGTGTGTCTCTCTCCCTTCCTCTCTCTCTAAAATCAATAGAACAGTCTATGGCCATACCACCCTGAACAGGCCCAATCTCGTCTGATCTTGGAAGTTAAGCAGGGTCAGGCCTGATTAGTACTTGGACAGGAGATCAATAAAACACGTCCTCAGGTGAGGATTTAAGAAAACAAAACCAACACTGCACAAAGTGGAAAACTATACAAGTGAAAGCAGCCAAACACAAAAAGCCTCGTATTATACAACTCCATTTATACAACATATCCAGAACAGGCAAATGCCTGTTCACTGCCATGAAGTACATTAGTGGTCATCAGGACTGAAGAGGTAGAAATGGGAAGTGACTTTTAATGGACAAAGAGTTTCTTTTCAGGTAATGAAAATACTCAGGAACCAGAGAGTGGTGATGGTAGCACAACTTTGTGAATTTACAATATGCCACTGAAATGTACACTTTACAATAGAGAAATGATGTGCATTTCACCACAATAAAAAATAACTGGGGAAAAAAAGAATGTAAAGGAACAGTTACCATACTGAGAAATACTGATGAGAGGGAAGTTTAAAAGAGAAAAAATAACCAACCTGGAAGTGAAACAGGATACTGCAAAAGAATACTTCCTGCATATACTTCTTCTGAGGCAGGATCAAACGAAAGAGGGGCCATAGGTGGTAAAAGATCCACAGCCTTAAAACAGAGAATGCAAAATTTTAAAACATAAACATTTTACTCACTATCACATAACAATACTGTTAATCTAAGAATGGATGATTCCAACAAAGACAGAATTACAGTGCATATAAATTATCTTATAGTTGTGTTGAAAACAAGAAGTACACTATTAGGAACAAGAGAACTACTCTGTCTTTCAGCTATATCTCTAACGTAATAGCACCTAACATAAAGAGGAATATCTCATTTTTTAATACAATCCTCTGAATCTAAAAATATTAACTATAAATCACAACAACCACTCAGTGAATAAGCACTTAAAAGAATTACAGAAACCAAACATTTGAACTTTAGGTTCACATGCAAAAATGACAAATACATAGCATTTCTATGTGATTCACAACATGATAAACCAAGAGACTGCCTCATATTAAACTACCCTCCAAAAAGCAAGTCAATCCCAGACAAGAAAAGGCTAAAAGAATTCATCACCATGAACCAACCAGTATTACAAGAAATGTTAAAGGGACTTAAGAGAAGAAAAAGAAAAAATCAAAAATGTGAGTAATAAAATGGCAATAACTACATACCTATCAATAATTACTTAAAATGTAAATGGATTAAATGCTCCGATCAAAAGACACAGGGTAGCTGAATGGATAAGGGAAAACAGTCCCTTACATATAACTGGAAAGATACACACAGAGAGTAAAGGGATGGAAAAAGATACTTCATGAAAACAGAAACGAAAAAAAAGGCTGGGGTAGCAATACTTAGACTAGACAAAAGAATTTTAAAACAAACGCTATATAACAAGAGACAAAGGACCCAGCAATTCTGCTTTCTGAGTATTTGTCCAAAGAAACCCAAAACACCAATTCGAAAAGACATACGTATCCATATATTCATTGCAGCATTATTTACAATAGCTAAGATATGGAAGCAACCTGAATGTCCATCAATAGATGAACAGTTAAAGAAATAGTGCATATATACAATGGAATATAACTCAGCCATAAAAAGGAATGAAATCTTGCCATCTACAACAACATGAACAACATGAATAGATCTAGAAGGTACTGTGCTAAGTGAAATAAGTTATACAGAGAAAGACAAATGCCACTGATTTCGCTTTTATGTGGAATGTGAAAAAAAATAAACAAAACAAAAAACAGAGAACATTTTGATGATTACTAGATGCGAAGGGGTTGGAGAATGGGTAAACAAGGGAAAGGAATTAAGAACAAATTGATAGTTACAAATTTTGATTCATTCACACGATGGCTATTGTTGTGTTGACTATTGTCCTTTTTTTATATGACAACCTAAGAGAAAGGGGTCAGTGCCCATGGCTGAATAGTCAGGTATTTGCATGGTTTAAAAATTTTTGCGGCACACCAGTTGAAAATCACTGGCATAGAGAATATAGTCGATAACACTGTAATAACTATGCATTGTGTCAGATGGATACTAGATTTTTCAGGTGATCACCTCATATGTTATATAAATGTCTAAACACTATGTTGTACTCCTGAAACTAATGTCAACTGTAACTGAAAAATAAAAATATTTTTTTAAAAAAGAAGGTAAAAGGCAAGTCAGTATTACTTACTGGAGTCCAACCTTTAGTTAGACTGAAAGGAGACAGACCGAGAAATTCTTTCCACTTTTTATGCCATTCTCCTTGTTTTTCAACAATAGAATGTGTTATAGTTGAAAGATCTTCTTTTAATTTATGCCTATAATAGCATTAAAACAACCTTATTCAAAACATGAATATATAATAAAAGTACTGAGTAAAATTTAAGAAGTTTATAGAAAAAGAAAAGAAATATAACTGAAAGTTCAACCAATACAGCACATATAAATTGAATAAACTCGCACAATCAACACTGAGAACCTAAAATACCTTTTTTCCTTTTAAGACCGGAAAGCAACCATTTTTCTATTGCTTCATTTATCTTTAAAATACAATTTTTTCCTGGTTCTGAACTTGAGTTGATATTCTACTCCCACTCCCTATCCATTCCTATAGGTAAGCCCATACTTCTCAGTCACTCTGCAAAAAAAAATAACTTTTCTGAGTCCTAGTTTTATTAGTAGACCCCACAAAAGAAAAGCTACAGAAAAGCTGAAATTATTTCATAAAGAATTATCACTCAGGGCAAATAATATATTCCAGACAAAAAGAAAACTATATTAATTTTCCCTTCTACTTCATGTGTCTCTCCGTGAGTTGATTACATAAGGTTTTTGAGTACCAGTAAAATTTTCACACTGATTTGCCAAAGCAAAAGAGTTGTTAACAAAACAAGGTGTACTGAGAAATTATTAAAACCATCCTATTCCTCACCCAATAAAATAACAGAGAATCTTACTAGTTTACCTTATATGCTTCAGATCCAATAATCTTTCTCTCTGAAGTTTGGTCTCTTTTTCAAGGAAGTGAAGGTCTATGGTCAGTCTTGCTTGGTCAGCCTGACAACATTCATATTTCATTACTTTCAAGACTTCGTTTAATAGCTGAATAACTGTTAACAGGTTCAATTTCCCAGCCTCATAAATATTTCCTATATTCAACTAAGGATTCAGAAGAAAAAAAATAAAGTGATGAACTATAAGTTCTTAAGATAATAAACTGCTATATAAATATAGTTATATGTTTTACTATTATATAAAAAGGTTACCTTAAAGAAGAATGAAAAAGTCAGAGTTCAACCCCCACAATAACACTATATGAATAATTTGGGTGCAAAGAAAACTGTTGTGGAAGAATTAACATGCCATGCTACATGTTTTATTATGCAAAAAGTTGAAAACTAAAATAAAAGAAATGCAAATAAATGGAAGCAAAATAAAGGTTGAGGAGAAAGAGCAGATCTGGAAAAAAAGAGTATGAGTTCATGTTATAACAAAAGTTGCAAACTGATGGCACCTACAGGCTGAATCCAAACTTACACATGTTTTTCAGGCTGCACAGTCCCAGTGTTTTAAAATCATTTGTATTAGCTGTCAATACTTCAATATTTTTAATCATAGATTTTACATAAAAATTAGTTTTTCCAAAAACTTTATCACTTCCTACTTTATCCCAATTGTCACACACAATTAGCATACTTCATTTATATATATTACCCACCTAGTCCCTCGAGGATTCTATTTTATTTTATTTATTGATTTTTGAGAGAGAAAAACGTTGTTGTTCCACTTATTTATGCATTCATTGGTTGCTTCTTGTATGTACCCTGACCTGTGATCAAACCAGCAACTTTGGCGTATTGGGACATCGCTCTAACCAATTAAGCTACGTGGCCAGAGTCCGGACTCTTGAGTTGACAGATCCTAATTTTTCTGTGTTCTGAATTTAAAATACCTGTCATATTATCTATGAAAGTCAAAGTTCCTCAGGGTCACAACAATATTTTATCTTTAAATCCCATGTACTACAATCAATCCCTGGCATATAGTAGATGCTTAATAAATTATTAAGTTACCAAAAAAAAAGAAAAAGAGAAAAAGAAAAAAAACATAAATGTAGACTATCCAAATGAAAATAATTTGATGCAGTTTGGGTTAAAGGAGAGAGACTAGAAATACCAATTTGAGAATATTAATGTATAGGAAGCTAATGAAGCGATGGAATTGGTTAAGAAAATATGTATGAATCTGTAATGTGGGAAAGAAAGGGGGACATTAAAGGCATTATGGGAACACTTTCATTTAAAAGTCAGGCAGAGCCCTGGCTGGTGTAGCTCAGGGGACTGAGCACCAGCCCACGAACAAAAGGGTTGCCGGTTCGATCCCCCAGGCAGAGCACAAGCCTGGGTTGCGAGCCAGGTCCCTGGTTGGGGGCGCAATTAAGAGGCAACCACACACTGATATTTCTCTCCCTTTCTTTCTCCCTCCCTTCCCATCTGTCTAAAAATAAAATTATTAAAAAATTTTTTAAATAAAAATTTTTAAACTTAAAAAAAATAAAGTCAGCCAGAGAAAAAGGAATCAGTGGAAAAACTGAGAACAGCAATCTGAAAAACCACAGGAGAACACAGACACTGAGGTCACAAAAGCTGAAGAAAGAAACAACTTTCAAATATTAATAGCATCAAGATGAAACAGAAACCAGACAGAATTGAGCCTTTTTAAGAAGACATTTACAGCCATGGCCAGGTAGCTCAGTTGGTTAGAGTGTCAACCCAAAACACCAAAGTTGAAGGTTCAATCCTTAGTCAGGATATATACAAGAATCAACCAATGAATGCATAAAATAAGTGGAATAAAAAATTGGTATTTCTTTCTCTCTCTCCCTTCCTCTATCTCTAAAAATCAGTTTAAAAAACAACAAAAGAAATTTGGCAATCAGGAGATCACTGTTCCTGTATTTGAGAATTTATAAAGACCTAAGTACCATGTTATCTTCCTAAGTAACTTCCTACTCCCTACCCTATATATGATGTAACACCATACAAGGTATGGACAATTAATAACAGTTGATCTATATAAAGATACACAGCTTTCTTTACCAGTATGCCTCTTTATGAAAATTTCACTAGATACATTCACAAATAAATTCGGAAAACAACAGAAAAACACTGTAAGAAAAACATGTAATACATAAAATAATTACGTGAAGGGAGTTTTCTCAAAAGCTTCTTTAACATCAAATGCTTACCTGACACATTTGTTTCTCAATGTTGTCAAGTAAGAGTTTTGGAACATTGATAGCAACATTAGTTCCATCTAAAGTATATTGGTTAACAAGACTAAGGACTGAACTAACAACTTCTCTCTCTTTTTCCAAAAACAGGAGTGTTTCATTCACTGAGCCCCACAAAGACCGAACCTTTGAAAACAGAAACAAACAAAATATTAGAGTCTATATATAATCTGTGCATACATTAAAGAAATGTAAAACTCATATATGTGCTCACTTCCAAGAACAAATAAAGAATACCTGGAATGACTTATGGTGAAAAAATTAACTAACAATATTTTAATACTCTAATAGTACTGGTAGTACTTCCAATGGGGCTATATTTTAGATAGAAAAATATTTATTAAGTTCTTTAATAAATTATGTACACACAGCTTTTAGAAATAGTAGTTTTGTAATCAATATATATTTAGATATCTTTCAGTAGTATTTTCTTATGCTGACCCTTAAATTGTCATGTTTAATTAAGAACTAGAGCTTTATAACTCTTGTATATAATAAACCAGAAAATGTTTACCAACCCTGTTATTGCCAAGCATCTCAAAGAAGAGGAAGAGGGAATTCAACATGGGCATATTCCAGGCAAAATGCCCCCAAAATTCAACAAGGTAAAATTAACAAAATAATTTAAATTTTTTATTCCCAAATTAAATTAGTTCCTTTTATGTATTCATTTTTTAACATTCTCAAAGGGTTGTCAATAAATATTGCAAATACCTCTGAAGCTGTTTTAATGCTTCATGTATCTCTAGTACAATATAATCCTGAAGTCCCAACATGCATGCAGTACTGCTTGTGGTTGGTATCTTTTTCTTGAGGCAAATTCATGTGTTTTGGCAAACATTAATAAAGTATCTCCTGCAGAACTTTAAAACTAAAAGATTTCTCAGGAGAATATAGCCCACTATGATTTTCAAAACAAATCTAAGAAACCTTATACTACCAAGATGCAACTAGTATTTCCTTTATTCTGGCATGCTAGTGATCTAATAAAGACTTTTCAGGGAGAAATAATAAAAGATTTTCATGAGAAAAAAACTACACATTAATCGTAAGAGTCATTCACATTTCAAAAAGTTAAAACGTGAAAAACCATGCTTCTTTATAAGCATCAAAAACTGCACTCAACCCAACAGTCTATGGAAAGCAGTGATTTTCAACCTTTTTCATCTTATAGCACACGCAAACTAATTACTAAAATTCCGTGGCACACCAAAAAACATTGTATATTTTTTCCAATCTGACAAAAAATAGGTATAATTTTGATTCATTCACACTGGATGGCTATTGTTGTGTTGGTTGCTGTCATTTTTTAATTTGACAATCAAAGGCAAAAGAGGTCAGTGCCCATTACTAAATATTCAGGTATTGCATGTTTCAAAACTTCTTGCAGCACATGAGTTGAAAATTACTGACCTAAAGTCAAAAGAGTACATTGGGCTATATTCATAGAACACACTGCAATGACAGTGAACACACTGCAACTATACAAACAAAAGCATGAAGAAAACAATATGAGTAAAAGAAGTCAAACACAAAAGACTATATTCCATATATTCCAATTTATACAAAGTTCAAGAACAGGCAAAACTAATCTTTAGTGTGAGAAGGAAGATGGTTGCGAATCAAAGGGGGCTTGAGGTTTCTGGGATGCTGGTAACATTCTATTCCTTAAACTGAGTGATGGTTACGTGGATGTGTCACTTTGTGAAATTTTGTCAAGCTATACATTTATGATCCTTACACTTTCTTGTATGTTATGCTTCAACAGAATTTACAAAAGAAGGAGAGGTGCGGCAACAGGATAATTATATCTGTGCTGGTGTGTCTTCCCATGGTACAAAGTGAAGTTGTCAGCAAAGGGAGACTCACTGTTGGGCAGCCTACAGGTTTCACAGGATGGCATTTCCTCAATTAATTTACTAAGATCCAGTTTAGAAATTTTATCTTGTCAATGGTTCAAAGTTGAAACTGAACAAAATTAACCAAACTCAGAAGAGATTGCTGTGAAAGCTTTAATAGGTTTCATACCAAGCTATTAAATTTACAATAAAAAATACTGCATTCAGTAATAAGAATATTTACATTCACTAAACTGGAAGCTCCATGAAAAAAGTGACTTTGTCAGTTCTTTCACTGCTCTACTGTCAAGAATGCCTGAACACAGCAGATGATCAATAAGTATTCACTGAATCAACAAACAATTATTTCCTGAGAACAGCACTCACCTTTCCTAGTGACAAAGTGCCTGAGAAGTCAAATTAATACCCAAAGTAGTGTGGTGATCACAGAATCAGAACAAAGAACTTGAGAGAGATGTCATCTAAACCAGTGGTCCCCAACCTTTTCAGCACCAGGGACCAGTTCCAAAGAAGACACAACCTGGGGGTTGGAGACCCCGACCTAAACACAAAGGAGGCCTAAGAAAACACTTCTAGCCCACGTCGAAGCCAACCTCTGAAAGCCTCAGACCATTTATGTCTGCCAGATTACTCTCCACTACCAAGCCAGCCTCAAATTAACTTTTCATTTTTCTTCCACACTTACCATCTTCCTTCGGTTAATATATTTTATTTTGATAAATTAATACTACTAAGTTACAGTAAAACTGAACTTCTCTCACTGGCATGAAAGACTTCAAATTAACCATATTTAAAGCTGCTTTGTATACAGTTAGTCTTAGAAATTATAAGCCAATTTTTCCCATCACATTCACACATGTTAGAGGCACCGTGTTGATACGTTTAAATATATAACACTTAGATAACGAGTAAAAAAAGTAACAGTGCTAAAAAAAGAAATAACAAAGACAGTCCAATTAAGAAAGCAAATATTGCCTATCACAAAAGAAAGATTACCCAAAAAAAGAAGAAAAAAAAGAAAGATTACATTTCTCTCTTCAAAAGTTGTCTCACCTTTTGAATTTTCTCTTGTATATCATTTTGGTCATCATAAGGTTCCATTCTAGTTAAAATTAAATAATCTCATTAGTCATTTTAAAAATCATATAATTTACCATCCAAAGAGCTAATTAATCTACAAACACAGCCACTAACAACCAGTACAATTAAAACAAAAATAAAATTCTAGCTCAAAGCAATAATTTATTAGAAGAACTGGGTTAGGAATCAGAACTATATTCTACACCTATCATCATCTAACTATTGATATATTCTTTATGTTTCTGGGTCTGTCAGTTTCCTTACCTGTAAAATACAGGAGCTAAACATATAAGGCAACTTTCAGCTCTAAAACACACTTACTTTTCTATTTGGCTTTGCTGTCCTATACATTCTGATCTCAAGCTTCGTATTTCATTAACTAATAATCTGTAAGAAAACATACAAAATGACAACTTTACAGACGCTCCTCAACTTACGTGCGGTTACACATCTCAATAAACTGATCACGAGTTGAAAATATCATAAATCAAAAATTCATTTAGTACACCTAATGCAGTGATTTTCAATTGGCGTGCCGCAAGAATTTTTAAAACATGCAATATCTGACTATTTAGTCAGAGGCATTGGCTTCTTCCCCCTTAGACTATTAAACTAAAAAATGACAGTAGCCAACACAATAGCCATCTGGTGTGAATTAAAATTATACCTTTTTTCAGATAGCAAAAAAATTTTTTTTGGTGTGCCACCAAATTTTAGTAATTAGTTTATGTGTACCACAAGATGAAAATGGTTGAAAATCACTGACCAAACCTACTGAACATCATAGCTTACGCTAGCCTACCTTAAACATGCTCAGAACACTTACATTAACCTACACTTGGGCAACTATCTTGAGTTTTATCTCAAGACTAACTGCCTTACCCTCTGCAGATTTAAGAGATACAGGTGGACATTTTATAGATGTGATGGGGTGCTAAAACATAAAATACAACATCCAAAAAATGCTGGCAACACAGTATACTGCAGAGTCTCAGCTGTTTACCCTTACAATCATGTGTCTGGCAGGGTGCCGCCACTCGCTGTCACTGCCCAGCATCATGAGAGAGAATCATATCACATATCATTAGTCCAGGTGATCAAAATTCAAAACTTTAAGTATAGTTTCTAGTGAATGTATATGGCTGTATTCATGCCATCATAAAGTCAAAAAATCTTAGGTCTAACCGTTTTAAGTCAGGGACCATCTGTAATTCTATTACTTTAATTGTACTCCTTTCATCTTTGCTCAAGACCTCTGAGAACTACTCTTCCAAATACACCCAGCAGCCAGCTACAGGACTCTACACTTCCTTTTAGAGTTACAGAATTTAACACACAGGCTGCTGTTGAGATGGACCAAGGACTACTTGGCTGATATTCTCTCTGACTTCCAGTAAAATTGTTGGAGGTCAGTAAGATACTCTGTTCTCTCATCCTGGTCTTAGATGCCCAGGGGATAAATTTCAGTATTATCTAGGACAGTCATGCAACATTGCAGTTTTAAGGTAATATCAAAGAATTATGTCTTTCATAATACATAACACAGTATTTTAAAAGTTACCTTAGTAGAGTTGTTAATAATTTTAAAAAATCAGACATACACAATATCGGAAATTAAGAGCCTTGCCTATATTGTTTAATACTATAGGACTAGGGCCTAAACAGTATTGGCACACAGAAGTGACTCAAAAACAAATTTGCTGAATCTATGACCTTAAACATAAAATAGTTAAAGTAAAATAGTAACCATTTTAAACATAAAACAGTTAAAGAAACTATGGCATACCTACTTGAATGAATATCTATTTAATAGATGTTCAACAAACTATTAAGTAGTCGTTAAAAGTAGTATACTATGGCAATATGGAAAAATTTACAGAAATATTAAAATAAAAAAGGATACAGAACAGAATGAACACTATACAGACTGAAAACATACTTCCATGTTTAAAAAAAAAGAAAAAATTCCTAAGAAATTAAAAATTTAAAGTGATCTCTTCCATTCCTCTAAACTTTCATTTACAGTATAGCTAAAGTGTAAAACATTTTATTCAGAAGTTATCTGGCTTTAAAATGGAAAGATAACAGCAAGGGAGTTTTGAGCTAAGCATGGTTCATTACCACGGAAGGTATATTAATGACATTTATACAAAAAGAAAGGAATTTTCTTTTCTCTAACTAACAAACTACTACTTACTGTGCATTTTCCTGATACTTTTGGAAAACAAAATCTTCTCTTTGTAAAATTTGTAAAAATCTGTTACGTGCTACATGAGACCTGGCAATGCACTTGTGCAAATCTTGTGGTTTTACATTAAATGTCTCTGCAAAATGTTTGGATGAACCTACATGGAAAACAAGATCACAGAAAACAGACTTACAAACTAATAAATATTTAAAATGTTGGACTTTATTATTATTTATATATTATTTATTATTAATTTTTAAAGAGATTAACAACCTCATTAACTAACAACTCCTTAAAAGTCAGCATGCCACATACACAAAAAGATAAAACTAATTTCAACGAAAGCAAGGATGACCTATTTTTAAAGTAGGTAACTTGAAAAGGATATCTGAAGTTGAGTTGTTTTACATAACTAAAACCTTTTAGAGTCCATCTGCCCAAAATAATTCTTATCACAGCTTGATATATCCATGAACACACTGTCATACATGAGAAATTCTTAACAAGATCTTTTCACAACAAAGAAGAAAATATACTAAAAGAGATGAGGTAAGATCACATCACCTCTATTGCTGCCATCAGCTTACTTTTCTTTCTAGTAAGAACGGGACAGAACAACCAAATAAAATCAGTCTCCATTTCTCAAGTAATTCATGGCTATGTTACCAATGTTCAAAGCAGACCCTAAGAACAATCCACACAAGCATTTCAGAATCCAGGTTTTTTACTTGTAATAAATGCAATAAATCCTACTTTAAGATGGTTCAGTACAATAAAGATGAATATTCTGGAAAACAGAGATTCCACACTGCACTGAACATTACTAATCCAGGTCCTAGAATTAAGCCCAAAGAAACCACCACAATTTCTAAATATCCATGGGAACTCATGGAATGAGTTCACTGAATGTAGAAGTTATCTGGAGACTCGAGAAGTTGACTAGAATTGTTTTAAATCAGAAATAGGGCAACCCAGACCTGGCTGGTGTGGCTCATGGACTGAGAACCCGTCTACAAATGGAAAGGTCACCGGTTCAATTCCCGATCTGGGCACATGCCTGAGTTGTGGGTTGGGTCCCCAGGTGGGGGTGTGCAAAAGGCAACAGATCCATGTTTCTCCCACTCTCTTTCTCCCTCCCTTCCCCTCTCTCTAAAAACAAATAAAATCTTAAAAAAAAGAAAGAAAGAAATAGGACAACCCATGCTTAGAAGCCTTATGGACAATAAACTCTTGCTAGGTTCAAACATACATATTTCATATAAAATAGTTTGGGTTGCATGCAATCGGAGTAATCACCTACTAATAAAAAAACTGGTAAAATGTTTGTTATGTTAAACTTAAAAATATGCAGATGCCTATAAAGAAAATGTATGTTTTTTTAAAAACCATGCATAAAATATAGACTAGAAAAAATGTTTATATGTCACATCATGGAGAAGGGATAACAAATAAAAGCTCCTACAAATGAAAAAAAAAACAGCTAAAGAGAAAAACGGACAAAGTATATAAACACAGAATACAAAAAAAGAGTATAAATTGCTCTTAAATACTTTAACAGTTTTCAATCTAACTAAATACATAATAAGAGAAATACAAATTAAAACTACCCTGAGATTCCACTTTAACTAACAGACTGGAAAGATAAAAATGTCTGATCACAAACAATGTTGGTGAGTCTTTGGGAAAATAGGCACTCTCCAAACACTGGCAATATAAGTATAAATTGTCCAATCTCCACAGAAAATAATCTAGTAATAACAGCAAATTACAAACGCACAATTTCTTTGACCAAGAAATCATCTTGCAGGAATTACATACACACATACTGTGTGTGTGAGTATGTGTATATATATATATATGAACACACTCAAAATTATATTCAGGGTAGGGTAAAAGTAGGTTTACAGTTGTGAGTATGTGAAACACAGAGTTTATTCTTGTATTATTATTAATTATTGTATTATTTTCCATACAAACAACTGTAAATCTACTTTTGCCCTACCCTGTATGTAGTTTCTCACCATAGCATTGTTTTTATACGAAAGGATTAGGGGAAAAAAAGCCAAAGATCTCTCAGCAGGAGAAAGATTAAGTATATTATGACACATCCATTCAAATATGCAATTCTAAAGAGAGAAAAGGAGAATAAGGAAGCTCTGAGAACTGATACAGGATGATCTCCAATATATACTGTTACATGAAAAACGCAAGATTCAAAACCAGATGTATGTTAGCATTTAGGATTTTTTTTTAAAAAGAATATATTTTAAAAATTAAAGAAAAAAATACAATAAAGATTATATCAAAGTACAAAAAGTAGCCCTGGCTGTTGTGGCTCAGTGGATTCAGTGCCACCCTGTGAACCAAAGGGTCACCGTCAATTCCCAGTCAGGGCACATGCCTGGGTTGTGGACCAGGTCCCAGGTAGGGGCACACGAGAGGCAACCACACATTGATGTTTCTCTCCCTCTCTTTCTCCCACCTTTCCCCTCTCTCTAAAATTAAATAAAGAAAATCTTTTTTTAAATAAAATTTAAAAAAATTTTTTAATTTTTAACATTAAAAAAGAAAAAAATTATATATACATAATTGCTTGAATTACTGATTACATTGGTTGCTTCTAAGAAGGGAAACTAGGTAAAGAATAGAGGTGGAAGACAGACTTTTAGCCTTTTGATTTTTGAATCATGAAAAATATTATCCGTTCAAAATATTATCCATTCAAAAAACATATAAATACATATATGTGCCCCCCCCAAAAAAAAACCCTCTAAAAGAAAATAAACCAAAATGTTAAGTAATAGCTGTCTCTAGAAACTGGAAGATGGATGTGGTTTTATTGCATCAACTTTTCTGTATTTTCCTGTCCATGTTGAGCATAAATCAATTAAACAGAACAGCATATTTAATAAGCTACAAATAGCAATCTTTTAATTCTTAGCTTAAATATCCAACATGTATTGTTTCTATAAATTAAAAAATAGATCAAATCCCTTTAAAACAGCAATTTGTAACAAAAAATTCCCGCATTACCAGTAGCCAAAATAAATCTCAAATAAATTGAACACAACATGCATACAACATATTAGAGGCAAACTATAATCTGCAGGTGTAATCTGGCCCATTGGCCAATTTTCTGAGGTCAGTCAACAAGCTAGAAATACTTTCTACACTTTTAAAGGGTTATATTTAAATACACATACATACACACACAGAGGTGTATGTGACAGAGACACTATGTGGTCCACAGAGTCTAAAATATTTATGTTGTATAGAAAATGTTTCCCAATCCCTGTATTAGAATATAATAAAATAATTTAACTTGCTACTTATGTTCATTATGAGAGGGTTTCAAACTATGCTTCTAGTAGAATAGAATATTAACTATTTGCCTTTTGAGGTTACTTAATAATTTTATCTTACCTTGCTTTATTAAAATCTTCTGATGACCTACAAACTGTGACGAATAATAAATATTTAAGAAACACAACCAAAAAAGAGTCATACTATAAGTTTAACTTACCTTTAGAATGGGTTTTTATATATTTTATTGCAACAAATCTTGCAAAATGATACATCAAATGAATAAACTTAGGACCGCCAGGAGAAAGAAACAGTGAACCAACAACTTGAGGAAAGCTACTTCCACATTCAGCCTACAGGAAAAAGAAAAAAAAAACAAATTTAGCTATGGCTGGTGTAGCTCAGTGGACTGAGCACCGGTCTCCACACAAAAGGGTTGCCAGTTCCATTCCCTAGTCAGGGCACACGCCTGGGTTGCAGGCCAGGTCCCCAGTAGGGGGCATGCGAGAGGTAACCACACACTGATGTTTCTCTCCTCTCTCCTTCCCCTTTCTCTAAAAATAAATAAATAAAATATAAATAAGAAGAAGAAGAAGACAATTTTGAAAGATCTTATCAACAATAACCTTTATATTTACATCATACTGTTTTGAAGCATAATAAGATTGATCGAGATTATTCCATTTGAATCCAAAGCTGAATTTTTGAATCAATATTCTTGGTGAACTTGGTCACAAAAAATGTAATTACAATATAAAGCCACAATTATTGACACTATTTTGGTACACAAGCTGTAACAATTTATAGTCAAAAAGTTTTTCTTTAAATAAAAATTGTGATATAAACACCAAGGAACTCAAAAACCTATTTCCAATACACCTAGCTAGCAAAGCTGATGTTCTAGAAATACACAGAATCCCATTCCAAAAACATAAAAACTACTATTCTAATTAATATTTCCTTGCTTGTATTGTTAGTATAAAAACATTAAAAATATTTCATCTCTAAAAAGTTAATATACAATTATACCTCAATAAAGCCAGAAAAAAAATTAATGTAATTTTTAACCTCTTCAAGTTTTCATTTTCCAGAAAGAGAATACTTACAGAAATTTTTTTTAACCATTCAAAGCAATGTTTCCGGAATTCGGTATCACTTTTTTGGTCAAATGGAGGCCAACAAAGTCTTAAAAACAAAAATAAAAACATCAAAATTATGGAAAAAAAAACTCAGCAAAAATTTAAAGACATCAAATTTATCTCCTCTACTATATACGATAATGCTTTAATGAATCTAGACTAACATTCATAGATTTCAACTAATAAGAGACACCAACCTGTGAGAAACTGGGTCTTTTTCTTTATAAATATCTATTGGGCTGAGTTCAGTTTCATGTAAATAACCAATGAGTATATATATTAAGTGAAGGAATTAATCATTATTAAAATTACTGCCCTGGCTGCTGTAGCTCAGTGGATTGAATGTCAGCCTGCAAACCAAAGGGTCACCGGTTGGGTTCACAGCCTGTGCTCATGCCTGGGTTGCGGGCCACGTCCCACTTGGAGGTGTCCAAGAGGCAGCTGATCGATGTATCTCTCACACATTAATGTTTCTCTCCCTCTCTTTCTCCCTCCCTTCCCTCTCTCTAAAAACAAATAAATAAAATCTTTATAAAAAAATAAAAAGTAAAAAAAAATAAAATTACTAAAAATCAGCTAAAGATGAGAACACTCAATGGATTCACTGGACTAACACATAAAGATGGTATAAATAAATTAGTATGTTAAGACTGGAGGGAAAGGAGGGCGGAGAGGGAGGGAGGGAGGGAGAGAGAGAGAGAGAGAAACAGAAATGATTACACATGAAGAGCCCATGAGAAGAAATGACATGAAAGCTTTGACTCCTAAAGATAACCTATATCATCGACAGTGGGTGCTACTGTTTTATGGATAAAGGAGATATAAAATTATTAAAAAAGAAAAGCTTTGCCTCAGCTTTAGTTCACAATAAAGCTGTTAAATTTACCTATTGCTTTCCTCTAATAATCAGTTTTATCTAAATTTTTATCCTGAGGTATTTGTTTAGGGCCCCATATTTTTTAAATTTCTATAGCATATCATATATTCTATATTAATAGAAAAAATAATTATGCAAACTTAATTTTAATTAATGTTAATTGGGAAAAAAGACTAAAATGCTGGAATATCAATAGTGGTATTATCTGGTTGGTGGGTTTAGGAATGATTTCTACATCCTTCTTTACATTTTTCTGTATTTTCTGAATTGTTTAAAATGAGCTGTATTTGTTTATAATTGGGGGGGAGAAGCAGAAAATCTATTTTTATTTGAGCAGAGGAAACCCTATACCATAATGATAGGAATTTCCAAAAAATATTTCAAATATACCTGTTCTCATCATTCATAACTTCAACTGAAAGCAAAATATAATACTAAGAAAAAATAATCAAAAATAAAACAATGTCCTAAACAATGTACTTATTTGTTGCTTTTATATATTAAGAGGATGATGGCCCAATATAAATATTAAAACAAATCTGAAGTCTTTTTCTGACAGAAGCCCAAATCACATGCAAAATAACTTGGTATCAAGGTTAGTGGGTATTCACATTATGTTCTCAAACTATTTAAGAGTCAACAGTACATAACAGTGGGCTAAACTTAATAGAAATGATTTTTGCCACAGCACCTGACATATATACATATATAATTAAAAATAACAAGGACTTACAAAGACCTATAAAGTAAAAACAGACGAAACAAATATAACAGTGCCTACGAGGAGTAAATAAAGCAAAACTGAGTGTTGAGATAAATTGGTACCAGTTAATTGTTTTGCCTAATAATTAAGACTATGAAAAAATGTTAGGAACTAATTTTATAAAACAAAATCTAACCTACCTAAGAAGTATACAATGATTTTAAGATAAGTAACAAAAATCACTCGGATTTATAAAGGTTAAGCACTAAATTTTTGAGACTCAAGCCTGATTTTTGTGACATCCATTCAAAATAATACTGAAAGGCCAAAGTTGAAAATCTGGCTTATACCAAGGCATACATAGTCCCTTTTCAAATCTGAGAATGACTAGTTAAAAAATAAAATTGAATAATTTTTACTCACTTGAAAACTTCTTTGGTGAGAGACTGGTCCAGTGTTTGAAACAAGAAGTAAGAAACTATATGAAAGGCATCACGATTCAGCTTGTCGAACATGTTTCTAATGGTTTAAAAAGAAACAGAAACAGGGAACAACAACAACAAAAAAAAAATGGTTAATAAAACTAAATATCATCAAAGGCTGTATAAGAGTTTGACACAAATTAATATTTTTCATTCTCTTCAAGAAGTCAAGTCAAATTAATTCTTCTATTCATGTGTCTTTTTATAACCAACTAAGAAAATCAGACAAGTTTTATTTCTGATTCTGAAAATACAGATCAATTAAGAAACTGGTAGAACTTGCTTTATTACAGTGAGAACATTCAGTCAAAAAAAAAAAAAGAAGAAGAAAGAAAGTTAAGTTTAACTAGTTGGAGAGAATATCATGCATGGCCTATAATACAATGAAGATGATGATACCAACCAACATCTACTGAATGACAGTAAAAACTGCTAATATTTATTGAGTTTATTATTTCCAAGTATTAATTTAAGCCTTTTATAGGCAGTAGCTCATCTAATTTTTACCACAATCATATGAGGTTAAGTACTATGCCAGCTGCTTTAACATGGATTATTTTATGTAATCCTAATGACAGTAGAAAGTAGTTTGATTATCCTCATTATACAGATGAAAAAATTTAAACTTTAGAGAGATCAGATAATTTGCCCAAAATTATATAACCAGGAATGGAAAAGCAGTGATCTGAAATATGTCATCTGACCCGAGTCTAGGGTCTTCACTATTATATTTTATTCCTAGAACCATCCTTATAATGAGTTTTTATTGTCTTATTTCCCTAACTAATCAAGACAAAACCTAAAAAAAAAAAAGTAAAAAAGAAAAACCTAAGCCTTGTAGGAAATGTCACACAGCTATAAAAAGGCAGCCTCTAGGCCAGGGTCATCAGCCACTGCTCTATGCTCCATGTTCCCTCCTCGCAACCCTGCCGGGACCCCAGGCGTGTGAAGGTGTCTAGTAAGAAATGGGAAATTCAGGTTTGGGGACTGCCAGAGCTAGGATAAAGAGAGGTTTATTTTGTTTTTTATTTACTGATTTTAGAGAGAGGAAGGGGGAGAGAGGAAGAAGGAGAGACAGACACATCAATTTGCTGTTCCACTTATTTACCTATTCGTTGGTTGATTCCTGCATGTGCCCTGACCAAGGATCGAACCTGCAACCTTGGTGTATCTGGGACAATGTTCCAACCAACTAACCTATTCAGCCAGGTCTGAACTTCACCCAGGTCAGTAACCTACTGAGAGAGGTGATCCACCTCAGAAACTACACTCTACTGCATGGCCCACATGCAATTCCCAAGGCAAAACAAGTCAAACTTGGTGTAGAGGTATAGCCACCATTTCTCAAAGTCCTGGCAGTGTAGTGTGGGTAGCATGAAAATAAACAAAAGCAATTTAATGTCTCTGGATAAGCAAGAAAGGGATAAAAACAGAACATATAACCCAATAGAAGTTTATACTCAAGAAGGAAAAGAACCTCTGGAAGTTATCAGATAAAAAATTATGAGTGCTCCCCCATTAGCCTAGTATAAAAAGGTCATTTGCAAAAAAAAAAATAAGTCATTTGCATGGGTGCAACTGGAATATCAAAAGTTAAAAATAACAAAACCAAATAACTATAAAGGAAAGGTCTCAGAAGAAACTGAAGACATTATAATAAAGAGAAAATCAAAAACTCATTTGAACATAAAATATATTCTAAGGGGATTCTCTCTATGCGCTAGTATAGAATAGTTTTAACATTTAAAAAAAGAGATCTGAGATATTTCTTGTTTCATACATTTTCAACAATGATCTGAAGAAATATCTCACTTGGGTAATTCCTTGTTTTCAGACTCTAAAAAGAAACTAGATTAGGAGTTAGGCAATTAAAAAATGGGCTCTGCATCATTGGAATACATGACAAGTAGGTGTGAGTATTCCTTCTATGAACACATAAAGCTATTACCTTGAGATTTAAAAAAAGAGTTAATATTAAAGTTTCCATGCTGTAACTATGTACAGTGACAGATGGTTACTAGACCTACTGTATTAATCAATTTGTAAGGTATGTAAATGTTAAATCACTATGCTGTACACCTAAAACATTTAATACTATATGTTAAAGATTATAAATTATTTAATTTTTAAATCTACCAAAAAAGTTTTTTATAAAGTTCCCATGCTTATCCATGTCACAGAACACTGTCTTTAGGATGTTTCTATTGCTCTACAACGTCTTACTTCCTTATCATCTCACAGACTTGTTATTTTTTTCACACAGTACCCTATTTCTTCTCTTTGACACATTTCAATTTTTAATAAGATACCTATTGAAGACCGTTGTTCACCCACTAGACTAAAGCTCTATAAGATAAAAGTCTATGTCTATTCTGTTCAGTTCTATACTGCCAGGTCCAACACAGTATTCAACTGATCTTTGTTGGATAAAGTGAATGAGCCCTGGGTGGTGTGGCTCAGTGGATTGAGCACCGGCTGGAAACCAAATGGTCAACGGTTCGATTCCCAGTCAGGGCACGTGCCTGGGTTGCAGGCCAGGTCTCTGGTTGGGGGTGAGTGAGAGTCAACTGTCCCTTTCTCGCTCAACAATGTTTCTCTCCCTCTCTGTCTCTTTCCCTTCCCCTCTCTCTAAAAATAAATAAATATACTCTTAAAACAAATGAATGAGTCACCTTTTCTTTCCATTCCCACTGCCACCTTAGTTTAGGCCCACCTAAATCTCATGTCCTGAGTCCCCCTCTAATTCATTCTCTGTAATGCAACCAGAATGATTTTTCAAAATGCAAATCTTTTGGGCAAATATGTAGGAATGAAATTGCTGGATCATATGGTAAGCATACGATTAAAAGAAAAGTGGTTTCCCAACTACATGCTCATAGGAACTCAGAAAACTGCACACCAAAAAGAATGAATTTTACCATATGTGAGTACAAATGAATAAAAAGTAAAAATGCTTTTCAAAATAAATTTGACACCACATTCATTTCAAAGGGGACATCTGTTTCCAAATAATCTACTGAAATTAAAGACTTAGAGGAGGGGAAAAAAAATCAATGACAGTGTTGGAAAAGGAAAAAAAAAAACTGCCATCACTGGACCAAAATTTGACAGATGTTACCAATTTTTCAAAGACAGAAAGCAGATTACAATTGAACAAACCAGAGCAGAGCAAACTACGATTGCTAAAATACTAGAGAGAAGGATGCAGTGGCAATGGGAACCACTCTCAGTGGTGGCCTGGAGAAGTTTTAAGCTTTTAACAGCACACGGAAAACACGACTGTGCTGTGGGGCATCAAATCATGTGAAATAAATGGAGTACTTATTAACAATACATAATCATAACCTGATCAATGCTATCCACTATTGTCAATTTTTAAAACAGACTCTTAGACAAAGCACTTCTCCATGTAAATGATGGTAACTTCTAAACAAATAGTTACCAAACAAAACTTAATTGCATCTCTAAACCTTGACAGTAGAACAGTTACAAAACAGCTGAATAACGTCAAGAGAGAGAAAAGGGGGCAGGATGTACAGAAATGTAAGTGAGTTTAAGTGTAATTATCTTATAAATAACAGTTACCTTCCTAGTTAAATTACTCGGTGGGGAATCAAGAAACATTTTTGAGATTGATACATCAAGAAATAGAGGTCTAAACACATACTAAAACACTGCCACTACAACTGAAATAACATAATTAAGTCAAGAAGATTTGAGAAAGGGGGTAGCCAATGTACCCAAATATTCTCTTGGCCTATAAAGGGAAATTAAGATACTGTCTAAAGTTGGTAAGTTAAGACAGAAATATAAACAAAACAGATTTATGATCATAACCATAACATTAGTGGTAAAGTAGGGAAAAGGCTTTTATTTTTCATCTTAATAGCTTTCTTAATACCCTTTTTGCTAAGTGTGGCATGCCTCAGTTTGCTAATTCAAAAAGTTAAAATTATAAATTAAAAAGAAACCAGCTTAAAAGAATCCCTTGAGCATAAAGGCGTGTGCAAGTACTGGCTGCTCTCACTTCCCTCTAGTACCAACTTGCACCCCTACTTCGATTTCACAGACCACTCAGCTTTACCAACAAAGTAGGTTTAAGCTATCCCTCCAGTTTCGCCCCAAATGCAAACTCTACCACCCGGCAAGGTTCCGTAATTTATCGTCTCTGCTACCAGCCTGACGGTCACTGGGAGAAGAAGCTACGTAGCCAGGGCTTGGGACGCAGTACCACTCTGTTTCTTATTCCTAAACCTCCGAGGTGCGCGAAAGGGCGGGTCGCCCCGAAATGTCCAGGTTCAGCCTCCACCGCCCCGCAAGCCCCGGCCTCCTTACACTCCGAGATGCGTGTGTGACACGATCTTTCCGCAGGCAGTGGTGGCTGGGCCTGGTTCGAAGCCGAGGGTCTGCAGATACATCCAAAGATGCTCCCTCTCGAAAGCGGTGACCAAGGACAAGCTCATCTTTGCAGTAGGCAGTGTCCCTGCACAGGAAGAAAGCAAAGGCCGGAACGACTCGGAGGGCCCTCAGGCTCCTTCTCTACAGGCAGCCTGAAGTCGCGGTCGCGGCGGCCCCCGCATCGCCACCGCCTGCACCTCTCTAGCCCGGAGCCATTTCGCCTCGAGTGGCCGTAAAGTGGCAGGGAAATGGAGCCTCCAACAGGACTACAGCACAGCTGCCTAAGCCACCACAATCCGAGACTCCCGCGCTTCCCGCAGAGCGCTTTGTGCGCGCCGCCTGACTTCCGGAGGAGGAGAGATTTGCCCGGCGGACCATAACTCCCGCCATGCAATGCGCTCATACTTCGTCGGTTCCCGTCATGCCCAGCGGAGAAACTACAAAACCCGCCTCGCACTGCGTAGCCCGCGAACTTTGTTCCGCTTGCGTATTGGCACGCAGAATCCTAAGCGGTTCTTCGCTTCGCACTTTTACATCTGAAGGCTGTGGGGTTCCTTTAGTTCCTATAGACCTATTACGTCAGATAAAAGCTAGGTGGAGGTCTGTAACTCCGTGTAGTAGAAAAAGCACTGGGTTTCATCCTCAGCTATTCACACTAGTTGTGTGATCCTGAACAAGGCATCTAACCCCTTGGTCTCGGGTCTATTATTAGTAATGTCATTTGTATCAAATGCTGAATATTTCTTTCACCTTCTTGCTTTAAGAAATCTGGCTCTCTCCTACTCATACAGTTACCCCCGTAGCCTTCTCTCAGATAATGACTGCTTTCTCTCCCACACCCCATATACAACAGGGCTTGAAAATTGGGTGGGTGTCTTATTTCTCATTGTTGCCTCACTGAAACCACTAGCTCCTTTGAAGTGTATGCTGTCATCCACCACAGTTCCTTATGGAGGTCATGTGTAAGATCTCCAGGTTGCTGGACTTCATTCTGAGAAGATTTAGCACTTAATTCTGTCCTTCCAACATTACCCCGAGATAATTTTTGGTAAATATAATATCGATGTAGGTACCCTGACTGGCGTGGCTCAGTTGGTTGAGCATAATCCTGCAAAGCAAAAGGTGTCTGGTTCCATTCCAGTGAGGGCAGGTGCCTAATTTATCTTACAAAACCCAAATCCCTGTCAACTCCAGCTCTCAGACTATTCTACACCTGCAGCTTAGCAGCTAAACACAATTATGATGCCTGGTGTTACCCAAAATTCACGACAACTCAAGTGGGCTCTTAGGCCCTCTCCATCTGACTGGTATTTTTCCCAAACCTCTTCTCCACAAGATTATACATATGTTCTTTCCTCCTCTAAACTTCCAATACCTACTTTTCCCTCCTCGCTCTCAAAGATGCCCTTTGTTCTTAGTTAATAGATGCTTCCAAAAAAAATAACTTCTTTCAACAATTTACCAATCTGCCTAAATCTTTTTTCCATATAGTGTTCCTTCTCTCTTGTTAATCTGGGTGAATAAAGGCATGCCTACATAAGATCGGTCCTTTCACTTATTTGATGGATAATATGCCTTTTCTCCTACTCAAGGAGTTTGTTCCAGCATTTGTCCTCTGTTCTGTCCTGCATCATCAATTCTTCTCATATCATCCATCATAAAAAAAGAAGTTATCTATACCCATCTCAAGGCTAATGGTAACTTGCCAAGGACACTTGTATCAATTAACATCCTCTGAAGGCAAACAGCAAAACTGACTTTGATGGAGTCTTATTAGATGGATATTGAATAGCATAAAGAATACAAAGACCAAAGAATAAGGCTCAGGGAATGGTAGGCGCATGTGCCACTCCACTCAAGATTCATATACCAGGCAGTCCAATTTGCTTTTTTAAATAGATTAATGTATCACTACAGGTGAATGCCCTTGTAACTAACACCTAGGACAAAAAATTGTCCTAGGTGAAAAGGGTGCTCTGTAATAAATCTAACCAAAAGTACCCTCGCAGGGAGACTTGATCATAAAATCCTAACTGGGCAGGTCATGGTGGGTTGTCGCACTTCACTCAGGCCTATAACTTCCCTAGTAAAAGATTATCTATGCCTAAAGCAGGCCCTGTTCATTGTTTTTGTGCATCCATGTTAACACACCTTTGAAATGCCACTTTTTCAGACCCATCATAAATTTTAACTACCCTCAAGAGAGCACATAATCTTGTTAACTATCCCACAATCCAATCACATAAATTTTCCTGCCTTGTTTTCTCCCACCTTCATGTAATCTTCTTTGCATTTCAGATGTATAAAAGAAACTGCAAAACTGTCATTCTCCTGAGATTTTGAGATCTCGCTTTCCAACAGCGTCATCAGTTTGTTTCAAACAAACTCTTATAAAAAACTTTCTCCAGGTTTAGATGTTTCTTATGTTGACAAAATTAAACTCCAGCCACTCTCCCTTTGCCAAAAAGTAACCGCTATTGTCAGATTTACAGTAATCACTTAATTTTGTTTTCTTGTAGTTTTACCACCCAAGTTTGCTTCCCTACATACTATAAGTTAATCTTGCTCTTTTTATATTTGTCTTGGGTTTTTTTTTCTTTTTTGGTCTTTCCCAGTATTTTTTTAAATAATATAATTTAATACACGGGTTTTACTCTATCCCTTTTCCCTTTTTTTCTTAAAATTCATCTGTTGAACACCTGGAGCTATTTTACCAGAATAATTTCCCATAGTCTAGGTTTTACTGATAGCATCCTCACAGGAAAGTTCAATATGTTCCACTCTCTCTGTCCTCCAAATTTTTCAAATTGGCGCCATTGGCACCTCCATCCAGAGGATTGATCTGACTCAGGCATGGTCCCTTTGGCAAGAGTAGGTGATGGTGCAATCCCCACCAAAATCCCAATGACATTTTTTAAAGAAATAGAACAAAAAATCATCAGATTTATATGGAACCACAAAAGCATGGGGGGAAAGCCTGAATAGCCAAAGCAATCCCAAGAAAAAAGAATGAAGCTGGAGGGCATTATAGTCCCTGACTTCACATTATACTACAAAGTGATGATAATCAAAACAACATGGTATTGGCAGAAAAACAGAGGCATGGTCCAATGGAACAGAACTGAGAGCCCAGAAATAAACCCACATGTATATGGGCAAAAAGTTTTTGACAAAAGAGCCAAAAACATACATTGGAGAAAAGAAAGCCTCTTCAATAAATGGTGCTGGGAAAACTGAAAAGTCACATGCAAAATAATGAAATTACAGTTTGGCCCTATATACAAAAATTAACTCAAAATGAATCAAAGACCTAAATATAAGATCTGAAACGATAAATTACTTAGAAGAAGGCATAGGTACTAAACTTAAGAGCCTTGGTCTTAGAGAAGATTTTATGAATTTGACCCCAAAGGCAAAAGAAGTAAAGGCAAAAATAAATGTATGGGACTATATCAAACTAAAAAGTTTCCACACAGCAAAAGAAACTACCAAGAAAACAAAAAGGCAACCAACAAAATGGGAGAAAATATTTGCAAATGACCCCTTCAACAAGGAGTTAATATCCAAAATATATAAAGAACTCATGCAACTCAATACCAAACAAACAAATAATCCTATTTTAAAAATGGCCAGGGGACCTAAACAAATACTTCTCCCAGGAAGACATACAAATGGTCAACACCTATATGAAAAGATGGTCAACTTCACTAGCTATTAGGGAAATACAATTCAAAACTACAATGAGATACCATCTCACACCTGTTAGAGTGGCTATTATCAACAAGACAAATAATAAAAGTGTGGGAGAGGTTGTTGAGAAAAAGCAACTCTCATTCACTGCTGGTGGGGATGTAAACTGGTACAGCCACTATGGAAAACAGTATGGAGGTTCCCCAAAAAATTAAGAGTACAGTTACCATATGACCCAGCAAACCTTCTTCTGGGTATATCAACCTGCAAAATTTGAAAGCATTTATCCACAAAGACATATGCACCCCTGTGTTCATTATTCATAATGGCCAAAACTTGGAAACAGCCAAAGTGTTCTTTGATAGATGATTGGATAAAGAAGGTAGGGTACAAATATACAATGGAATACTGCTCAGCCATAAGAAAAGATGAAATATTGCCATTTACAAAACAACATGGATGAACCTTGAGGGTATCATGCTAAGCAAAATAAGTGTCAGTCAGAAAAAGTTAAGAATCATATTATTCACTTATATGTGAGATATAAAAGTGAAAGTAACAAATGAACAAACAAGAAAAAGAAACAAAAACTCATAGGCACAGACAACAGTATGGTGATTACCAGAGGGAAGAGTGGTGAGGGGGTTGTAAAAGGTAAAGACACTGTCAAATATATGGTGATAGAAGAGGATTTCACTTTGGTTGGTAGGCACACAAGGCAATATGCAGATCATGTATCATAGAATTGTACACTTGAAACCTATATAAGTCTTATTAACCAATGTCACCCAGATAAATCCATTTTAAATTTTTTTAAAAGACTAGATAATGGTTGGTGTATGCTCTTCTTCAGGCAGAATATAACATCTCTGTAAGTGCCATTGACAGACATTAATGCTAAATACCTAGATCCATTAATTCACTGGAAATTGCAAAACACTGAAATTCTAATTTATCATTTGTTATGGACTGCATGCTTGTGCCCATGCCCAAAATTTATATGTTAAACTCCTCAATGTGATGGTAGTAAAAGGTGGAGTCTGTGGGAGATAATTAGGATTAGATAGGGTCATATGGGTGGAACCCTCATTCATGAGATTAGTACCCTTGTAAGTCACAAGGGAGCATCCTTCACTTCTCTGCTCTGCCATGTAAAGATACAATGAGAAGTTGATTTTTTGCACCATGGAAGAGGACTCTCACCAAAACTTGACCAAGGTGGCAGCCCAATCTCAAACTTCCAGCTTCCAGAACTATGAGAAATAAATGCTTCTTGTTTAAACCACTTTGTCTGAGGTAATTTGTTATAGCAGCTCAAACTGAGTAAGTCATCACTTATTTTTCATTTGTTAGTGGAAATGCTTTTATAAGAGAAGTTTTCCCTCATTTACTATTTGTTTACCTAGTGTTAAAGATATAAGGAGGGCTAAATTCTTGTTTCTTTTCCTTTATTTACCAGTTTTCAAGATAAAGTATTAGTTTACTATCATCTTCTGAAGGTGACCAATTAGATTGCTTTTATATATAATGATATATTTGAATATTTGATGGTGTTCACATTTGATGGGGTTTAATCTGTTGAAATTATTATCCTTATTGAAGTTCAAAATTGCCCATCTTTGGTCAATGGGTGCCTCTTCAATTTGGCTTCCTTGCTATTAGGAATAACAAGAAGTTCAAAGCTCTTTTTGTACATTTCCTCAGACCTACAATCAGTGATTTCTCCATAAAGACCTGATTTCTTCTAGTGGAAAAAAGTATTTCAGAACTACAATCTGGACACTAGGGATGCTTATCACTACTGGGCTGACCATTAACTTACTTAATACTTCAGTAATGCTGCTCTGTGTCAAGTGTTGCTCTAAGCTTTTTAGAATTGTTAATTCATTGATTCTTCTTGATAAACTACTATTACTATCCCCATTTTATAGATGAGGAAATGGAGGTACAAAGAAATTAAATAACTTGTTTAAGGCCACACAGCTAGTAAGTGGCAGAGCCAAGATTAGATCCCAGAGACTAAGCCTTTTCCCATCATGATATGCTTCCTCGCAGTTGATCCGTTTTTGGTCATATGCCCACCCTTAGGCTAGGAGAAAGCAAAAGAACCTTGACGAGCATATGAATCTTGGAGGGCAAAACAACACTCACACATTCGCTATATTAGTACAAACACATGCACAATGATTCAAGATTATATAGACCAATTTTTATTATAGGCATTTCAACGATTAAACTTTGAAAGATTATATTAAAAATAGACTAATCCCCAAAGCCACAGGAATAATATATGAGCAAATATGAAGTTTAATGTGACACAAATTTTGTATTCGGCCAAATAAGTGTTTTCTTGTTAGTTTTTCAACATTTCGCCCTGAGTGGACTCGGGGTTATTAGCATGTGAATGATCTGATTCATCCTCTTCTTCCAAAGCTATAATATCTGGAATTTCATCAGTCTCAGATGTCAAGTCTATGGCAGTGAAATCAAATACCTGCAAAAGAAGAATCTTGGATATTAAAACGAACACTAATAAAGTAAGCTGGAAGCTTTGGGTGAGCTCATGGAGCCATTACTTACTGCATGTGAGTGAACCTTACTTTGTCTATAGTTGTGCCCTCTGACAAGATGTTTTATAGCCTTATTCCCTAAATTCACTCATATTACAAAAGCACTAAGGAAACTTCTCTTTAAAAGGATACTAATTAGTGGTGGACTTATTAAATGAAAGCTTTTTTGAAAATACATGATATAAAGCATTTCTGGTTATTCATCTACCTATTAATCTATTATTCTCTTAAAAACTATAATGCTCTACTTTTTTATAAGCCTGACTTCCAAAATTGTAAACCCTTTGGGAAATGTCTGGGGACTGAGGATGCAAAAGGTCTTTTACTAGCTGAAATAGCCATCAAAGTCCTACCTTTTCCCTTCATTGGAAAGCCTTTTAGGGATAAGAAGTGCCATTAATTCTTACTTTACATACAATTTTGACAAGCTAAGTAATGTTTCTTAGTCAAAAGCAGATTCAAAGGAGAAAATTAGTAAAGTATAATAAATTACGTAAGGGTGGAATCTTGATAGCTCAGGAAAAAAATTACCTGATTACTTGAGACAAAACTAACTAAAAATATCCATCAAAAAACGGAGGGGATGGGGAAATGGGAAGTTATTGTTTAATGGATATAGAGTTTATTGCTTGGGATGAGGATAAAATTCTGCGAATGGACAGTGGTGATGGTTGTGCAACATTGTGAATGTATTTAATACCACCGAATTGTACACTTAAAAATGGCTAGAATGGTAAATTTGATGCTATGCATATTTTACCACAATTCCTAAAAATATTATTTAAAATAACAAACAAGAATAATCTTGCTTTGGTCTCAGGGTCCCCTTCCCTGACTGTTTGTGGCCTTCATGGCACTTTTCCCTGAAAACTGGGTGTTCAGAGGATTGCCTGGTTTGAGGCACAAACTTCCACCATTTGTTCCTAAGGCTTTCAGTTTGGGGAGATCAAACTGCATTCTAAAGCTACTCATGAATGTTCACTCTGCAAAGATAATATCCAACCTGACATCTACAAAAGCCAGCAATATTTACACAAATGGATCAAAGCATCAGCCAGGCAAGTCAACAATTGTAATTTTAGACTTTTTAGGTTAAAAAGCATACCTTGCTTAGCTTTTTCTCCTGAACTATTTCTAGTAAGTGTATACTTTAACATCCAATATCACTTTTATTTGTTTTTAATAAATGTAAAACTGGAACAGGAAGCCACAACACAAGAAGATATAGGCAGAAGGATTTTCTGGGCCCCAAACAAGAAAACAAGCTAGTCTTCTTCTAGCAAAGGCCTAGAATGCTAGAACAGAAAAAAACACACACACTTTCACAGCAGTAATGCATCGTGCTAAATCCCCGTTCCGCCATGTATCTCTTTTCTACTTCTTTCCTCACCTAAGTGAGGAAAATACCTGATTGGGTTGCAGGTGACAAATAAAGGTAGTATAAACCTAGCTTTCAAAAGGTGCTCAATAAACAGTAGCTTTTCTCATTAGTTCCTTAAATACCACCATACACAAAAACCTTCAAAGTCACCTATACAACTGAAATTGGAGTTATTGCAAAGGCTGGAAATCTCACACTCGGAGTTTTAGGAGAAAAGTTTCCGTTACCACCACCACACCCCAAAAATTACCTCTAGCGCCTGAGATGATTTCAGAGAGCTATATGAATCAGGGCTGTGAAGGAAAGGGGGGGGCCGGGCAGCTAGGAGTTAGCCACAGTCTATCAGGTTTCCAGTGTTGAGTTTAAAATGTAGTGGCTGTACCTGACGATCTTCACGGAGCTTTCAGAAATGTGGCAGAATTCATTTCACAGATTTATAAAATAAATCTTTTTCATTGTCCTGAACAAGTATCAAAGGAGTATAGAAGTCTCTCGCTATGAATGTCCATCAGTGATGGAGGACAAACTCAGAATCTGAGGTTTACTTTGAAACTAATGAGATAACCATAGTCCCTCCCTGAAAAGGACAAGAGAGCAGCAATTCGCTCTTTTCAAGAAAACCAAGTGACCATGCTAGGATCCCCGGGACCCTGTGTACATTTTGCAGGTTGCTCACCACACACCCAGTGGGCACCTTTCCTATCACACTTTGCTGATTTGCATATTTATCACTTTCCAGAAGGTGGCACTACACATGTTGAGCATAAGGCACCATTTTCTAATTTGCATAAAGGCAGGCTAGTGGTGGCCTGGGATCCTGGATAGGGGAAGCAACGACAGAAATAGAAACACCATCTGTGGGAATTTAACTTGCTAGTAAAGGTGAGTGTGCATGCAACACCGGTAAATGTGACACAGAATCAGGAAAATTGATTTATTCTTAAATAGAGAATAATTATTGAAGAAATAATGAAGTGAAAAGAGAAACTAAAATTTTAGTTTGTTTGTATAAAAGTAATTCTACGTTTAGGGCCATAAAAGGATAATGCAAGAGGTAATGATTAGCTCTAACACCAAATACATAAGACCAACCCTAGAGGGTTTGATTTTAACAGAAATCTCTTACCATCCAAAATAGGTTGCATATTCAGCTTGATTATGTGCTTGCAAGTTACAGGATCAGTAGCATCTTGGTTCTGCTTTACTCTCTTTACCCTTTACCTGAACAATATGATACAGCTTGAATGTGGACACACCCCATGCCCTATAGTAGGAACACCCTCTTGTACCAGTGTTTTGTCCTTGTCTAAGAAGAGTCAATGGAAATGGTAAGAATACTCAAAGGAATAGGTTGACAATTATCACAACAAAATTAAAGTGATTCTTGGTACCCACTGCACAACATTCAACTAGTCAATGCTAATTCCTTTGTATTTGATTTGTTTAAGCAGTACATCAAATGTAGGTCTCTTTAAAATAAGGCACTTATGGAGCCCACATTGGGGGTCTTGTTTGGAAAGAAGGAACTACAGGTAACCCTATCCCTATTATTGTTTCAAGTTAGTATCATTTGTTTCCTATTTCCTTTGCTTCTCAAAGTGTGGATAGTGGATAACCTGCAGTAGACTCACCGGGGATGATTTTTTTTTGGGGGGTGGGTAGCAGGGTTGCAGGGTAAGATGTTGCTTTCTAAAAGTGCAGATGCCTGGTACTACCTCCAGACCTACTAACCAGATTCTCAGGTGGTGGGACCCAGGAATCTGCATTTTATCAGCCTTCCCAATTAATTCCTGGCAAAGACAGTTAAATAACAAATGTTGGTGAAGATACAGAGAAATCAGAACCTTCATACTCTGCTGGTGAGAATATAAATGCCAGCTTGGAAAACAGCCTGGCAATTCCTCAAGTAAACGGAGTGACCATATAAACCACAAGCAATTCCTCTCCTAAGAATATACCCAAGAGAAATGAAAACAATTTAAATGGTAACCATTTTGCATCACTGATACTCAACAAAAGTACAATTTAATCTGTTCATTACTTTTGTAAAATGTCAATTAATAATACTCTTTCCTATTTTCTTAAGAGGAGATAAAACTTAAGTTAGTGTTCTCTTCCACTTTGGTCAATAAAACTCAAACTGTCGCTCTGTACAGCCTTATGCTGCGATGTCATATTTTGCAAGTTAATTTGTAATGAAGGTAGGAAATTTAAAAATTAGCAACCTGGGGCCATTAAAGGTAAAAGACAAATAGTGCTATACCAGTATATTACTTGAATATTCATCAAGTTTCCACTAAGACTTTTATAAGTCTGTTGAGGACAGTTTCTGGTGTTTACATTGTCAGCAGGGTAGAGTTCATGACTTACACTATTAGGAACTCAAGTATTGAATGGAATTATCTTTAACGCAGGTACATATAATAATGTAACTACCTACATATTCACATTATCTCTAACCAATAAGTGCACCAACAATTAATAGATTTTTGTCAGTGTTGACAAATTATGACATGGCTTTAATATCTTTTATATGACCCTCTCAAATAGCACTTTCATAAGATCAGCACCAATGTAAATAACTTAGGTCAATTCTACATCAAGACTAGACTCCCCTGTGAGATTCAAAGCCTTTCATTATATCATGATATTATAATCCATTCCTCTTTAATCTGTTAACCCAGTTTAAGCAAATTAAGCATGAAAGAATCCCAGTCAACTCTGTCCCACCTCCTCCAAACATCTGCCTTTCATACTGCCTTCCTATCACTTCACTTAGCCATCTTTCTGAAAATCTTAACTAAAGATGCATTGTATCGTATTATTCAGCAATCTCACGGGCACACTCAGTAAGCTGCCTGCTTCTCACCACCTGAGCACCAACTGAGGGTGTTATTTTCTTTTTTCAGCCTTTTTTACTTAAGTGCCCTGCCCCTGACTCTCAGCTGAGCTCAGCCTCAGCCAGATGGTGATCAAGAAAGCTTCACCCCTCACCAGCCCCAGAAATATGACCTGGGGCTATCCCGCTGAGGGTCCAGTTGACATTTCTCCCAGGAATCAGTAACTTCTAACACATGGGACAGTGGCATCAGAATCTCAAAAGGTAAGCAAGGAGAACAGGGAAGACACCATAAAACATGTCTGTGGCTTAAGCTGACTTTAAGCCTAAAGAGACTTCTTATTCTTCTCCTTGAACAATTAGATGCTATTGCCTTTCCAGTGTCTCTATCATTCAGATGAAGTGAACTGCTACAGGTCAGACTTGAAACTTAAGAGACTCAGTATCTTTTCCGTACCAAATGGTTCAGTATCTTTTCCTTACCAAATGGTTACTGTGGAAATATAGGATAACTGTTGGGAAAGTGTATGCCTATCGCATGAAGGTGTTGCCCTTTAAGATACAAGCTATAAATACTTTGGCCTCTAGAGCAGGGACATCTCACAAGACCAACACCCATGCAGGCCTTAGTGCTGGGTAACTCCTGAAACTGGATCAGGACAAGGTCCGGCTGACCCAGTCCCAAGTCCATGAGAACCGAGGCAGGTCAGGCTGGCAAGAGGCCCTCCTTTCCATCGCCCACACCTGATATAGGCACAAATATCTGCCCAGCTCTTTGTTCCTCCTTCCCTCGCTACCCCTCCATGAGCTAAATGATACTCTAAAAGAGGTATCTCAGGCACACCAAATTTTAGTTTTTTCTTTTAATTTTTGTTTTTCAATACCTATAATGCCTTAACAAAGTGAAAATATTTTAGTAATCATGACCTTATAGTATATACTCACATCTGAACTAGCAAATTAGACACCTCATGTCACTGTCCCAACAGATGGTGTCCCCTGTCTCTCATGCAAAAATAGAAAGACAGCCCATCCTCAGACACTTCACTTCCATCTGTTGAGGCATCACTAATTTTATGACAGATGGAAAACTAAGGCTAAGATATTAATGGCTAGTACACCATGTTCCCTTTTTTTTTCCTTTTTTTTACCCAGAATAAGCTATAAAGTCCATATTTTTATTACGTGCAAAGGAAAACACATCCTTGAACATTCAGGCACACCATGACAGGCTTTCATGCTGCTGTTTAAAAACCTGCCATAGTTACTGTGCTAGGCCTAGGTTTTTTCCTCAAAAGAATTGCCCTCCTAGGGGAAAAGTCTGTTAAACCAAAACTGCCAGTTTATACAATAAAGTTTAAGATGCAAAAACACCACAAATTTTGAGACATGTTGACAATAGAATGAAATACGCTGAGGCACAAACTTGAGACACAAAGACAGACAAAATCACAAGTGTGCATAGCTCATGGCAAAAAGCAAGGGCTAGTGGTGTTCTAGAAGCTAAGAGTTCTCCTGCATATTGTCTTGCTCATATAGAATAGCTTTGAAATGTCTCCTTTTCACAAGCAATTCGGTTGGCACTATAACTCTTATGATGGGAAAATGCAAAAGTTTACGTTTAGGTAAGAAAACTATAGTATACAAATTTTGCAACCAATTAAAATAAACCACAAAACGCCAGCCTTGGAGTTTTGAGGCAAAGAGGGGCAAGATCATGCTCAATTTAAACTAAAATAAAATTTAGAGGCTCTAGAAAATTGCAGTCATGCGGGGGCAGGCCAGCAGGCAAGCAAATGGATAGGTTCTGATCCTGACGCCCATAAATCATGACAGCCCCATCTTCCCAGACACCAGAAGCTCCTTAGCCTCAAGACTCCGAGTCCCTACCCTTCAATTCAACTCACCTGTTTGCTGATTGCGTTATTGCAATGGGAAAAAATTTAGCTCTATAACTTAGTTTTGACAGACTCATTCACACCAGGGCATGTAATGTGTCACTTCCTTGCTTTCACGGAAGAGGTGAACCAGGATAGAAAGAGGAGACAAATTAATTTTGGCTTTGGCTCTCTTGAAGGGCAGCCTTGCTAACCTCTTAGTAAGGACAGGCAGGGGCATGAAGTTCTAACTCACAAATTCTATGATTTTTCTGGAAAAAGTTTGGCATCCTGCAGCTTTTTTATAAGGAGATTTATATTTCCTAAGTAGCTGATCAACACTGAAGGGGCTAGAAGTCCGAACACCCTAAACAGGAGGTAAGATGAACTCTTTTCTACAGGGGGTCCAAAGTCTTTTTACTGCTGATTATTCTCACGTGATTTTCTAATGGGTGTCCAACCCGTGGCCCATGGGCCGCATGTGGCCCTGGATGGCTGTGAATGAGGCTCACCAGAAAACCGTAAATTTACTTAAAACATTATAAGATTTTTTTGTGATTACATGTCACAAAGTATTTAACGTGTGGCCCAAGACAATTCTTCTTCCAGTGTGGCCCAGAGATGCGAAAAGATTGGACACCCCTGATTCTTACCAACAACTGTTAGTGACTTCCTTGGAAAGTTAGGGACAACACAGTCCAGCTGAAACTGGACGCTAAACAATCTCACTCCAGGGGTCACAGTTTAAATGGCCCATCGGGGAGAAATGCATGCTGCCCTGATGTGAGACCAATGCAAACAGTCACTCACTTGCCTACTTTCAGCTTTGGCTCCTTTTCGGCAAGGCAGTCAGTCATCAGGAGGTCCTTCTACTGGCTTAAAAACCCTCTCGAGGGGTCCATTCGATACGTAAATGAAGGCAACTGTCACCCAGTAAAATTCTTATATGCACATTAAGTTTTGACTTATGTATAAAACCTGTCATCACATTCCATTTCTGACATTAGTCTTCCAATGTTATTATACTGCCAAATTCCCTCTAACAGGCCATTTGGAATTCATGTATGTGTGTTAAAAATCCTGTCACACAGGCCAAGCAGCTCAATGAAAGCAACCCACAAAGCACATGGAATACATAGCATGATATTGATCTATTCAGGAGTGAATTTTATTGAATTCAGAGTGCATTCCTTTATGAAAACAAAACAGAACAAAAACAAAAACAAAAAGCCCTACAGTTGTATAAGCATGCATTTTGTGACAAGCCAGTGATGAGGCCTGCTCAGGCCACACTGGAGCAGATCCAGTTCATATGACAGCCCACATGAAGATGTTGGTATCCAATGCAAACAAACAGCAACAATGGCAACAGAAAGAGACCATAAATGCAATGTAACTTTTTGTGACCTCTGACTAGGCTCTGACCAGTCTATCATTATTTTCTTACCAGCCAGGTAAGCAAAAGAACGCATCTGATGACTCCGGAAACCTTAAAGATCTTAATCCAGTTGGAAATGACTATAATGAAGGGAACTTTTTCTAGCTAGCTGTTTCCCCGAATTCAGAGTTGTCTAGCAGGTTAATTTCAATATAACAGAAGGTGGCATCTGGCTGGCTGCACCATACACTGGTGACAGGGGCAGGATTAATGTGTTTTGTGCTCATGTTACTGGGCCTCCTGGCTGGTTGTGTCCTTGTCCGCACCTCGGTCCTGAGTTTTCTGAGACTCAGTTATCTGAGGATAAAAGGGACCTACCAGCCAGTTGAGGGGTGTGTTGTTAACAAGATAATCCATCACATCATCTAAAGATTCCTTCATTTTCTGCAGCTGTCCCTTGCTAGATGTGATGAAGCCATCAGACACTTCTTTAAAGGACGCAGCATTGCGGAACACTGAGTAGATGTCTCCAGCCATCACTCCCAAGTGACTGGCCTGATCTTGGATGTTTTGCGGTAACCCTTGGATATTGGACAGGAGAGTAGAGTACGTGGTCTGCAGCTGCTGAGTCAGGTTTTGGGCAATGGCAAGAGTACGTGACTCAATGTGCTAAAAATAAAACAAATTTAAAAATAGCAGTAAACCCAACAATGCTATGCATGAATTAGTTCAATTACAGTATGTTAGTTACGTGTCTACCACATGTGTGGATTCTTCAACTTTTTAAAATTCTCATAACAATCCCGAGTACAGCAGCAGTATTTTTATTCACATTTCACAGATATGCACACTAGCTTCTGGAACCTAAAGAACCACTTTTGAGGATGACAACACACTATTTCTTCTGTCTGGAATGTTAGTCCCCTTACTGCCCTTTCACCTAGTTTATTCTCCCATTCACTCCCAGCTTAACACACCTCTTCCAGGAAGTCATCTGACTCGCCCATCCTCACTCCAAAACTAAGTTAGGTACTTTCCCTACACAGTCTCAGAGCCCCTGTTTTATGCTGTTAAAAAACACCATGACAGTAAAAATGCCTACATCCCCTGTTAGTCTGTGCTGAGGGCAAGGCCCATGTTTCTCATTTAGCTGTATACCTTAGGGACAATGTGCATATCTGTAGGTTGTTAAAGTTACTGCACCACTTGGTTTTTCTGTCATATAACTTTGCTTTTGTGTTCAAACTTTTGCTGGAGAATAGTATTCTAAAGAGGAGTAACGGGAACACTGAAATAAAAGCCTGGTAAAACAAGGACTAACGGGAACACTGAAAGGAAAGTCTGGTAGAACCTCTTTAGGAATTGTCGTGAATGACCGTTTCCCAATCGTCTTACCTCAGCACAGTGGGATTCATCAGTATCATCATAGCCAATGCTTCTCTTCCACTCCAGCCAGGACAGATAGAGCTTGTCCTGAGTATCCTGAATTCTCTGGTTGGCACTATGCACATTCTCCCTGGCAAATTCAATCTAGAGCACATTGAAATAAAACAAAGGAACTAGTCAGACATTCATGTCAACCTGCTATCAGATCTTTGATGAAAATCACACAACACAGAAACCAAGAGTATCCCTAAGAGTTGAAGGAGAGCAATCCCTGCCATCACTGTTATTTCTTATTACGTAATCATAGTTCTTTGCTGCCACTATTTAACTATAAACCACTGTGTCCAAATTTACCTCCAATTTACTTACAGTGTAAAATGTAAGAAAATATTCAAAAGAGAAAGGAGTTCAAACTTCCTCTTCCCTGTGGTCAGCTGCCCATTTTCCCTTCCAAGAATGGCAGTACAGTGCACAGTGTTCTGCGACTTGGCAATCTTTAATGGCTTAACAGTAGTCTTTTGTGATGTATCAATTCAATTAGTTCCCTATTAGGTGGCAGGCATTGTTCATAGTCTTTTGCAACTCTAAACAAACATGTATGTGGGGCAAATTTCTGAAGTGAAAGTACCGAGGAATAGGTGTGTTTATAACTTTCCTAGAGCCACCCCCCAAATCCTCCAGAAATCCACAAGTACTCCTCTTTCTCGATACCCTTGCCCAGAGCACCACACTTTGCCAGTATGTTAGAAAGGAAGAGGCGCCTGTAATTTGACCCCTCAGAGTAAGATTAACAACACTTCACGTATTTCAGCTATTTATACTTCCTTGTCTGTGAGTTGTCTGTATATTCTTCACCCATTGTTCTATTGAGTTGTTCATAAGTTAAAATTTAAAAATTCTTGGACCTCATGATTACATTTACTTTCATCCCTTGAGATAAATGAACTCACATCAAATACCTTTAAATGAACTTTTACTCACCAAGTTAACAGCAGAATGGAGCTGAGAAATGGTCTCTTGGCTTTTCTGCTTAGCTTCTTTCACCCTGCTGAGAGCCTGCTGGTAGGCACGTGAGCGGAGCTTGGTAGACAGAGATCCCAGCCTAATATAATAACTTGGCTTCTGAACAGTATCAAATCCTTCGACTTTTTTTGCTTCTTTTTCTGAAGTTAGATAGAAGGGACAAAAACCATAAGAGACCAAAGCTGTAGGTGACAAGGCCTGGACTCTAGCCTGGATCTTGATTTTGCTGATTCTATTAACCCACCTAACAATTATACACTCACTTTCCTAAGACAGCTCATGTCCACTGCTGGGCTTGACTACCCAGAGCTTACCGCCGCAGCTGACGGGCTAATCTACAAGCTAGATTAATTAGAGCAAGCTCCTTGGGCAACACAGACCTGGCAGATAGTAAATGTTCACTAAAAGTTCAACGATTCTGCAAAGCAGCCCACTAAAGATTACTGATTTGCAGAAAATATTTCTCTAGGCTAATTTCTCCTAAAGGTTCAAAACTGACTATGTACAATTCAATGTGAAACTTAAGATTGCTTTAAGAAAGAAAATCTATGAAGACAGGTTAGTGGTTGTCTGAGGGAGATAATGGAGATTCAGGCAAGAAGGATCTTTTAGGGTGATGGAAATGTTCCAAAACTGGCTGAGGTGATGGCTGAGGAGCTGCAAATTTAGTATGAAACAGGTGAATTTTCTGGTATATAAATATATTTCTGAATTAGGCTGATTTAGAAGATTGACTTAAGACATGCAACATTATTTCAAGACAAAAATCCACTCACCTAGTTCCTCCTCAGTGAGAGGGAGGTACTGGTCTACCAGCAGCTCTGATGTGGTGAGTGCATTTTCTACTCCACTGCTCACCAGCTGCATCATCCGACTCTCCATGACTGTGTTAATGCTGCCATTGACCACAGACTTGGTCTTCTCCACACTGCCAGTCACTGCTCCTTTGGTCTTGTCCATCACCCCAGTGATCGTGCTGGCCACAGAATCCTTGGCCCCGGTCACTGTCGTCGTCACAGCATCTTTCGCCCCAGTCACAGCACCTTTGGCACTGGCAACAACCTACAAGCAGAAAAACAGATCACTTGGCTGGTGAGAAACAAGAACATAAATACATACTGAAGGTCTTAACTAAGGCGGTATAGTTGAAGAGTTAAAGAAGGAATCGAGCCTTTTCACTCTCTAGCTTTAGGTGTTGGGCAAGTCACTAAGAATTCATGAGCCTCAATTTCCTCATCAGGTATATTTGCCCTGCCTGCCACCATTCAAGGGTTGTTGGAGTAGCAAATGAGGTAAACATATACAATTTGTCAAGATGTTACATACAGGCAGACATGTCTCCTTCCTTCATCTTACTGGATGTGCTCTCAGGCACCAAGCAAGAAAAGGTTCTATACACCATCTCTACACTTACCAAACACCACATGAGAACCAGTTATGCTTAACAAATAGAACATGAAAACATGCGAGGCGGAAAGCCTCAGCCTCCTTGTCCCAAGCTCACCTGATTTGTTGGCTGATTCAGAATAGGCAGTTTCTCCTCAATCCTGTCCAGTCCCATACAGGCATAAGTATTGGCAATAGCAACTAGAAGAATCACAAATGGGGGAAATGTTAACAGTGTAGGTAGAGGATGAATACATAATATCATACCTTAAATATTTAGCTATAAAAAACAGCAAGAACGCTGACCTACATTCATTACCGTATGCATTGCCTAGTGTCTCTAGGTCAGACAGGAGGGGCTCAGCAAGTCGCTGGCAACCTTCTTCTGACAAGGAAATAAAGGGGTGGGGGAGTAGCAGGCAGAAGGAGTGACAAGCCAGGTAGGAAGTTGGCTAAGAAGCTTCTTCCTCATCCACTGGCTCCAATGGTTAATGCAAGGAGAAGCCAAGCTTCACCTGAGCCCTCATTTGGGGAATAAGGTATCTGAGAACCCTCAAAATTAGCATTTCCATGCTAGTTTAACCCCTACCTAAACTTAATTCAATATGTGGCAATAGGAAATGGCTATGCTAACGGCACTCTGGATCTCCCTAACAAGGCCTCGGTTTTAGTTCAAGCTTTCCCCTTCTGAGGATCAAGTCCGGCACTAGCCCTAAATTCACTTGGAAAGTAGCAGAGCTAGAAAACTGGTCTCTATAGGTTCCTTTTACTCCAGAAAGTCCATGGCTTAACCATTTAGGGGATTGATTTAAACCTTCATTCAAAAGGGCTCAGATAGAAAACGCTGACTCACTGCTAGTGGGAACATAAAATGATAAGCCACTTTGTAAAACAGTCTAGCAATGCCTCAAAAGCTGAAACAGTTATTATATGACCCAGCAATTCCACTCCTGGTATATACCCAAAAGAACTTAGAACATGTGTCCACACAAAAACTTATACACAAATGTTCATAGTATCATTCATTATTCTTATCACCCAAGCATCCAAATATCGATCAGCTGATGAATAAAGAAAATGTGATCTAACCACACAATGGAATATCATCCCACAGTAAAAAGCAATGAAGTACTCATATGTTGTGCAACTATCAGCCATATCATTTCTTTTTTGTCATCCAAACAGAAACTCTAGTATGATGTTCCTTTTTGGGGTGATAATAATGTTCTAAAATTGATTGTGGTGATGCTTGCACAGCTCCGAATATACTAAAAAACAAACAAACAAACAAACAAAAACCATTGACTTGTACACGTTAAGTGTGTGAAATGTATGGAGTGTTAATTGTATCTCAATAAAGATGTTATCATTCATTTTTAAAGCGGTCCATGTACACTGTCTGGTCCCAAGGAAATCAATCGCAGTGTATACACTGCCTCTCATGACCTCAGCTGCCAACACAGAAGCATCTGTGGAGGGTTTTTAAAAAGTTATCATGTGATGACGAAATAGGGTGCAGGGCGGAGGGGATATGGGGGGGAAAATGGGACAACTGTAATAGCATTCTCAATAAAATATACCAAAAAAAGAATCAGAAAAATAAAAATTTAAAAAAAAAGTTATCATGAATATCTACCGTTGCTGTGAAGCAGGCCTTCTATAATGACAAGGGTCACCCAGCAGTTGCTAGGCAAAGGTAGTATGTGCCTCCAGAAAGGCTGAAGGTTCCCCGATACTGCCACTGTGCGTTCAGGGCACTAGGCTGGCATTCACCATATTCAAACCAGCTCTGGGCTCACTCCTAACAGGTCCCTTGGATTGTCTTAAGGGGGAATCAGGACTCACTTTGTGGCTCTAGCTTCTGGATGACGGGCAGAGCGCTCATCACAGCCACTGATGTGATGGTCTTCACACCCTTCTCCGCGATCTCGCACACAGACTTCAAGTAAGGATACTGATCCTTTGTGGTGACATAAGCCGATGAGACAAGGTCATATGTGGAGCTTACCAAGGGTAGGTTGGCCACCCTAGTCACCACACTCTGCAACCATGAAGGAGAGGGAATTAATTTCTCAAAACACATGGGGAGGGAAAGGAATCAAAACACAGCTATTTAAAATTCATACCGGCTGTGGATCAACTGCAGCAGATACCATTTTTCTTCGTGGAGAAAGAAGAAATCTGCGGAAGAGAAAATGGTTTCAGGACACTAGAATAAGATTCTCCCAGAGCCATTCCTCAAACCAAGCAAATGCTAATTTCAAGTAGATTAAAATTCAAGAAGATGTAAATGTAGTCTTCTGTACTTTTTCCCACCCTCCAGCTCTGAGACCTCTCCCCTGGGGGAACACCTCAGGCAAAGTTTCAGAGCTCCTGTGTAAACTTTCAAGGGAAAACAGACTGCAGTGAAAAGCAAAGTTGCTGATACTTTTGTTTCTTCACCATAATACTAGAAATGCCTTTTGAAGGCGAATATCTGCTCACAAAAATGCTAAGCAAGTTAAAATCCCTGTTAAAACTAAGGGGAGATCTCAAGCAGAAGACATTTTGGACAGTCAGGACTACCGAGTTGGAGCACATTTGAGGGGGGAGGGGTTTATTCCTTCTTTGTCAAAGATACTAGTTTGATGGTAATTAAACAAGGGAGGAAGGAGGTGCTCCCAGGAATTAAGAAACATTTCAGGACGACTCTAAATGTAAATTTAGTGTTCCCGACGACACACACCAACACAAAATTGCCTCGCTGCTCAGCAACAGAGCTAGGAGTTACAAGAACCAGCACAGCCCGCTGTCCAGTACTTCTAGGCCAATCAGTTCACTCCTTGGCCACCAAGGGTCCCACTTCTACAAGAAATGAGTAAGAACCGCTCTGGAGGGGGAAGTCAGGCTCCAGCATCGATTGCCCCGCTGTCACTGCGTACCTCATAAAATTCTGCTTTAAGACGATGTTCTAACGCATTTCCTTTTAAATGATGTTCTTTCGGGACAAATGAAAAATGTTACCCCGCAACCAAGACAAGGAGTTACAATGGTACTAGAGCAGCTGGCAGAAAAAGGAGACAACTACCAAAAGCAATTGTCGAAGGAGCAGGCCTAGGCCCACCCCTTCCCAGCAGGGCCCGGAGGCGGGCACAGCCCACGGGTCACCACCCCACGCCATCCAGCCCAAGCCCCGCGGGGGACCCGGGTCAGCTCGCTGGCCACAGAGACGGCGCGCACTCACCGTCCGACAGTAGCACAGGGCGAAGATCCCGCGAGTGGCGCACACCCGGCTCCAGCAACACCTATGGCGTTCAAAGAGCAGGGCCAGCCGACTTGTCTATATACTCTGGTTCGCCCCGCCCCTCACAACACGTGACCGCTGCGGCGCCCGGGAGACCCAGAGAACTAGGCCGAAAAGTTGCCCTTGACACCTTCCCTCCGTCCCGACCCCTGTCTGGGTGAGGCTTGTTCTGTCCGAGTTGGGGGCTCTGCCTGAGTAAGGGATCCTGGGAAGCCTGTGGCGAAAATGAGGCCAGCGGCCCTAGTGGGCCCTGGGGCTTCTGCAAACGGCAGTGTGGAATCGCCCAAACAAATTAACACTAACGTGATTACCATTAGTCCTCAAAATAGAACTGCTTAAAAAAAATGGAAGCAGTCACCCTAGACTTATTTTTATCAAACGAATAACTTGTAAAGTTTTGTAAAATTCTAATCCGATGACGGACCTATAGAGATTTGTTCCACAGGCCTTTTGACTTTAAAGTCTATTCCTCATACATATTTCTATTTTAAAGGTGAATCGGAATGCCCGAAAGGGACCCTGAATACCTGGGTTTGGTCCCCCCTTCTTTTCTCAGCGAGACACTCCGGGCTGACAGCTGCCTATGCTTATTATGCGAGAAGACTAATTTTTTTAAAGTCGTGGACTATGCATTACTTTAAAAGAAAAAAAAATCAACATCTGAGTCTCAGTTTTGTTTTGTTGTTGTTTGTTTGTTTTTTCTTGTGTAAAAATCCCAACTTCGACCTGATTATTTGAATAAACAGGCTGGGCAACCGCCCCGAGCTGGATAGGTGTTCCGTGGACTTCTTCCGAAATGAGTGGCGGGGAATCTCCAGGTGACTGTCCCACAGGCCTCCGCCCTCCTCCCCCGCCCCCTTCCACCCCCGGTGTCTCGCTGGCGCTGGGGGCTGTCGCCAGGCGCTGCGAGGCGCAGTACGCGGAGCAAGGGGAGGTGGCCCAGGTGCTGGAGCTGAGGCACCGGTTTCTGTGTCATTGTGAAAAGCCCTCGAAGGAATTCACCTCAGTTACTTAAGTAATGTTGCATGCACCTGGATACTGTTTATCATATTTAAAGCTCCAAACTGAATCATTAAAACTGTCCCTTATACAAGACCGAATACATCTACAGGCCCTCAGCAAAGGAAAAACAACTGTGGCACTTCTCTTCCCCCTCCCCATGTAATTCAAGAAAAAATACAAAACTAAACTATAAGATAAATGTTAGGAAGCCCCCAAAATTGCTCCCACCACATTGACAGCCTCAATGATTTAAGCAATCAAATTATTACTTTTTTTCTTCTCTTTTTGGTGTTCTGGCTTTGTTGGTGCTCTAAGCAGATGTTGGGTGTGTCTATCATTAATTTACCTCTGCTCTATGACACAGGAATGTGCGGAATTTTGAGTAATGATGGTTGTTTTTTTACTTCTCACTAATCCGACCTCTTATTTTGCAATAGATGACTCTTGCCCTTTCACCTACAAATGCCTTCATCTTTTCCTTTTTTTTTTTTAAACCTGTGAGTCACTTGTCCTGTTTATTTAGGGGTAAGCAACTTCCTTTTGCTTTTCTATTACTTATATCTGTGAAGAAGAGGGCTCCAGGAACTAATATTAGGGACAGATTCTCTAATCTCATAGAGGATGAAGCACCAAATTCTGCACATGCAACTGTCATCTTCCTGAGTCTATGAGAAGGTGGAGCTACCGGTAAAAATAATACCTAAATCCTCCAGGGTATTTTGATAGTCTCTAGAGAAGCACTGTTTTACAGAAGTGTTTTTTCATAGTTTGGTAGGGGAACTAGTCTATCAGAATCACCTAGCATGTTAAACATTCTGCTGCTTTCTATCCCAGGTGTACTGAGGCAGATTCTACAGGGTGGAGGCTCAGGAACCTGCATTTTTAACAATATCTCTTTTGAGCTCCACCACTTTTTACTCTTCACAAAGCATTTTCACATGTTCCTCGGATTTGAGCCTGAAAACAGCCTGGAAACTCAATGGAATGGGGGTTATCATCCCCATCTTAACAATGAAGAAACAGCCTCAGAGAAGTTACAGGGTTTATCTACAGTTTTATGACTGAGTTAGCAGCCGCTAGGCTGACTAGATCCCAGGGGCATGACCAGGGCTGCTTGCCTCGTTCTCTTTGCCTTAGTTCCCTCATCTATAAAACAGAAACACATACCATATTTTGCCGTGTATAATGCGCACCCACGGTTTTGGTCCAAACTTTCAGGAAAAAAATCTATGTTTTAATTTTTAAATTCAATTATTTATTTATTTATATTTAGAAACAACCGATTATCATATTCCGGGGTATTATTTTGCATACAGATATCAATATTGCTTTCTATCGTTACACTTCTAATGCATAAGCATAAAGAAAAGAATTTAAAACATTTATATAGATACAGAATTACTACCCATATATAATGCACATCCTTATTTTTCCCTTAAAAATTTGGGCAAAAAAGTATGCATTATACATGGCAAAATATGGTAATAATATTCCTTCAAGTTCTCAGTAAGAGGTATTTGGGTGTTCATTGTACTAGTTTTTCAACTTTTCTGGGGCTTAAAATATTTCAAAGTAAAAGATTGAGAATATTATATAGCAATAAGAATGAACAGACCTGTAACTACATGCAATGAAATGTAAGTGAAAGAAACTGTATACAAATAATACTGTATGAGACAAGCAAACTAAGCTCTGCTGTCAGAAGTAAGGATAGTAACTGCTTTGGAGCCGTGGTCCCCAACCTTTTTGGCACCAGGGATGGGTTTAGTGGAAGGCAATTTTTCCCACTGACTGGGGTTGGGGGATGGTTTCAGAATAATTGAAAGGCATTACATTCAAGCTCATCCCCTGATGTTCAGCCCAGTTCCTAACAGGCCCGGACCAGTACAAGTCTACAGCTGGGAGGTTAGGGGACCCCTGCTTTGGGGAATGGGGAAGTCTAGTTTACTGGATAGGGCCTCAACAGGCCTTTTAGGGACTGGTAATTTTCTTTCTCTTGTTCTGGGTGCTAGTTATATGTCTGGAAATTTGTTAAACTATACACTTACATATATATTTTTAATATGTATGCTATACTTCTATCTAAAAAAACTTTTGAGAAGTTGATAAAAGAAAAAAATGGTGGTGCTTACTTCATAAGGGTTTTGTGGGGATTAAATGGATCAGTACATTCAACAGTTAGAATAATGTACTTAGAAATGGTAGCTATTATTCGTGTTTTCTTCTTCTTTTTTAAAGATTTTATTTATTTTATTTTTAGAGAGGAAGGGAGAGAGAAAGAGAGGGAGAGAAACATCAATGCATGGTTGCCTCTCATGTGCCCCCTACTGGGGACCTGGCCCACAACCCAGGTATGTGCCCTGACTGGAGAATAGAACTTGCGACTATTTGGTTCACAGGCTGACGTTCAATCCACGGAAGTATACCAGCCAGGGCTATTCATGTTTTCTAACCATATCCAGAGCCTTTTTGACCATGACAGGCTTGCTGGGCATTGGGCTAAACAGAACACAGCTCATGGGGGAAGTAGAAGAAGACTATAAGAGACCAGCAAAACCCCAGGTCCTGCCTGGTCTTCCTTCTTGGACTGCAAAGTATGGGAGACCATGTTGACAAAGACACATTCGCTAGAGCTTGTAGCAACTCAACCTTCTTTGGGTACATATTTTTAAAAGATTTTATTTATTTATTTTTAGAGAGAGGGCAAGGGAGGGATAAAGAGAGGGAGAGAAACATCAATATTCAAGAGAAACATTGATCCATTGCCTCTCACAGGCCCACAATTGGGGACCTCGCCCACAACTCAGGCATGTGCCCTAACTGGGAATCAAACCCACAACCTTCTGATTTGCAGAACTGACACCTAATCCGTTGAGCCAGATTAGTCCCGGCTCATTGGGTATATTATTGATACAAAGTAATAGTAAAATACCAAGAAAAACAACCTGGCAATGAAGTTTCCTCTCCCAGAGGCAGGGTAACTCCTCCTTCCTCCAACACCCGTATCTTTACTTCCCTTTCCCATGAGCACTATTTGCTCAAGTTACTTGAACCCCTATATGGTCTGGCAAACTCTACTCACTCTGTATGACTCATGCATCTTCACTTCCATGAAGTGCTCTCTCCCTCTCAAACCTCTCTCTTTGGACATGCCCTCATTTCCTGTCTAGAATGCCTACTCACTGTGGGGAAGGAAGAAACTTACCTCTACCCTCAAGGTCCTTTCAGCTGGTCTACTAATCAAATAGACATGAGACAGATTAACAAGAGAAAATGACCAAATTTAATTACATACATATGAATGGAAACCCCACATACATGAGAGACTTAGGGACAGAAAGTTAAAATGAGGTATGTATGACATTTTGAGCTAAGAATGAAGTAAGGTGCCTTGGGGACTTCAAAGGGTCATTGCAGGGTGATAAGAGGAGCAGATGTTTAGAAATTAGAAGTTTGCCCTGCCCTATTTACAGGCCATAAAAAGTTATTTCCAGTGACAACTCTTATTATGGACAAGGACCCTAATTTAAATTCTTTAAGGGAGAAGTAAAAGTTTCTCATGAGTCTGCCATCTGCTCAAAATAATTCACATACCAAAGTGTCACATTTGGGGAAGGAAGGCCTGTTCTAAACCCCTATACCGTCTGGCAAACTCTACTCACTCTGCATGACTCAGCTCTTCATCTCCGTCAGGTCTTCCTTAGCCCTGTGGTCACAAACTAGTAAGTGGTAGAATGGGGCCTCAAAGCCAGGCATGTCCAACTCTACAATCCATGCTGTACATCTCTACTTGGTGTATACTCTTAAGCAATAAATTCATTTGACTCTCATAGGCCTCAGTGCCTGTAAGATAAAAGAGTTAGGTGATATCTAGGGTGTATTCTCTTATTTCAAAAATACCAATGCCTTATCTTGTTTATAGCTCTTACAATATCCTTCCTATAAACACTTTCTCAAACCAGACAGATGCCTTTTCCTATTCCCTTGTCAAGGACAACCTCAGTCAAACACAAAGGAAATAGTACTATGTTCATTTCCTCTTTTCAACTGAACTTGAATTAGATAAACCTACCTTTCTCATGGACCAGATACAAAGATAATGGGTCACAAGTAATGAATCATGACTCCAGATGATTTCTGTTTTGACCAGTTCAAACTCCATGCAAACTGGTCACCAGCAAGAAGAGTCTCTTGGATGACCCCATCATCCACCTTCCTAATCACCCCTGAACTTAGTTCTCTGCCATTCTTCTTCAATTTCCCTCCAAATACCTGGTAGAAGAAATGGCAATTCCTCTTTAAATGGCCTTCATCTTGACTCAGTTTCCTAATTGACCAACCTCCTTCTGTCCAACTGAACTTCGTAATCTTTTAGTCTGCCATGGCCCCTTCCCTTCTCCATCTAAAATAGACAACACAGGTAGAAGCAATCAAAAGATACATCTCACTAAATTTCAAATCTGTTTCATCTAATCTGTTTTCCTCTCCCTGTTGTAGGTAGTTATGTAACAGAGGCCTGACCAGATAACTGGGGAGTGGGGGAAGAACACCCAGGTGGCATGAAAGGCTCCTCGCCCCCCAACCCCCCACCCCGACTGAGGGAGGGGTCACAGGAAACCCCAAGGTGGTGGATTGAAGCTGCAGCCGGTGAGTGCCAAACCCTCAGAGTGCGGATAAACAAACTGCCACATAACACCCCATCCCGGCAGAGACACTGTGCTCCTGTGCGCAGCTAGAAACCCTCCTACCTGCTTTTGGATCCCGGTGGCAGGAGGAGGGACAAAGACGCTGTGGAGGTTGACCAGCGTGGTGGAAGTTCACCTGAATTGGCCAGCAATTTGGACACTTCCACAGCACGCAGGATTTGGGGGCAGAAGATTTAAACAGGGGGCATGCAGAAATTTGTCATTTTTTCTTTTCCCTCACTAACCCTGTAAGGGGTCAGGGCCCTGGAGGCCCCATGGTCTGGTAGTGTTCCCACGCTCTTCCTTGCATAAGAAGCAGAGGCAGAATGGGCAACTGGCATTGTTCTGCACTGCACAGTCCGACCAGGTCAGCTGCATGGATGCACTGGCAATCCGTACCATGACACAGTGAGGAATAAACATTGCCTTTGAAGTCAGAGTCCCAACTTTTTTGTTTCCAACATTATTGAGATACAATAGACATACAACGTTGTATAAGTTTAAGGTGTACAATGTAGATCTTACACATGTATATAATGAGAAAAGAGTAACACGACAAGGTTAGTTAGTGCATCCATCACCTCATGTAGTTACAACTTGTGTGAGTGTTTGTGATGAGAACTTTTAAAATCCACCCTTAGCAACTTTGAAATGGTTAACTATAGTCACCATGTTACATTTCCAGAATGTATTCATTCTATAATTAGAAACTTGTACAGAGTTCCAACTTTGAATCTATGCATACCATGGTAGTAATAATATCTGCCTGAAAGGTTTGTTATGCAGAAAAAAAGATAATCTATGCCCTGCCTGGTGTAGCTCAGTGGATTGAGCATCGGTCTACAAACCAAAGGGTTGCCGGTTCCATTCCCGAGTCAGGGCGCATGCCTGGGTTGCAGGCCAGGTCCTCAGTGGGGGTGCACAAGAAGCAACCACACATTGATGTTTCTCTCCCTCCTCCCCCTCTCTAAAAAATAAATAAACAAAATCTTTAAAAAAAAAAGTAATTTATAAAATATGTTCTCATGTAAAGTAGAAAGAATGTGCTATTCTTATTCTGTGTTCTGACTCAAAATCTCTCTCTTTTTTTTTAAAGATTTTATTTACTTTTATTTTTAGACAGAGGGGAAGGGAGGGTGAAAGAGAGGGAGAGAAACATCAATGTGTGGTTGCCTCTCATGTGCCTCCTACTGGGGACCTGGCCCACAACCCAGGAATGTGCCCTGACTGGGACATCAAACTGGCGACCCTTTAGCTCTCAGGCCAACGCTCAATCCACTGAGCTACACCAGCCAGGGCTGACTCAAAATCTCTTGTCCAAGGTTACCCAGCTTGTACATGATAGAGCTGGGTCTGCAAGCTTTGAAGACAACATTCTTTCACCTATATCATGCCACCTCCAAAGGATAAATGTCTAAAGGTCCCCAGTAAATGTTTGCTGAATGGATGTTAAAATAAAGAGCAAGGAGGGGTGAAGTAGCAAGGAATAAACAAAAAACAAAGGTGGGGGTCATATCCTTAGGGGAACAGGAAGGAATTATGCTTGGTACGTGGGGGAGAAGGCTATGTGGAGTTAAAGAAGCCTTCCCCAAACACACACACACATACACACACACCCCTCTCATAGGCTACCTATGTGTCCGTCCCCAGGTTTGATCAGTTCCCAAAGGCCTGAGGATAACATGTTTATTTCTTTTTTCGCTCTTTCTCAAGAATGAAGAATCAAAGTCAGATCATTTTAATTTGGGGTCAGGAAGTCCAGATGGCAACACTAGTGATTATGCAGCCAAGTGCGTTGCTGTTTGCTTCTGCACGCATGAAAATGGCCTGGGACACAGATCCTCAGCCAAAGCTCCTTCTCCTGAGGCGGCTGCTTCAGCAGTTTTGTTAGAGGCAAGAGCTGCGGGCAGCCACCCTTGGAGCCTGTCCATTTGGCCTGGTTTCATTTCGTGAAGATGCCTGATTCTTCCATTTCTCTGAGTCCTCTCATTGGTCAAGAGCAAGGTGGGAGAGGAGATTTGTTACTGGTTTTTGTTTAAGTATGTTGATTTTGGAAAGATGATCGAGCCAAAAGTTTCAAGAATGGCTTCACTGTCGTATTCACTGTCAACATCCACATTTCAGCCTTGGAATTGTATTTGGCAAAGATTCTTTTCCTAAGTTGGCTTCTGACACAAGGCCAACTTTAGCGATCCTTAATGACTCAACAAACAACTGAGGAAGTTGGGGAGACATGATTTTACCAACCAGTACTGGGGCCGTTTCCAGAATCATCCCACTCTCTGAGCTATAGAATGAAACCCTCAAAGTCAGGATAATTTTTATCATCCCACTATGAGTCATCTCTTTTATCTGAGCTACTTAATCGAAGTCCCACATTTGTTTTGATATTTTATTTTTTAAATATCCTAAAAGCCTCAGTAAGACAGGGGACTATATCATGACCCAAAGTTCAGCAGGTATACAGACCCACACTACTATAAATGTTATGAAATTTATCAAGAATTCAGAGTTGATCTAAGATGATACTGGTAATGAGTAATCCTAATATCTTTTTAACATATCCATAAAAAAGAATAAACAAATCAATCTGTCTTTGATGATCTTCGAATGTTAGAATGCTGAAATGGAAAAAATAAAAATATATAACCCAAAGTTTATGCTTGTAAGAATGGCATCTAGGATAGCAACGTCACTTTTCCAAGGCTCCGGGAATTTTCATATTTGGCCTCAGCAAAGTTAAACCACTCTAGCACTCAGGAGCCACAGGAGCTGCGAGGGCCAGGCCGGGCTAGCATGCTCCTGGCCTCCGAGCGCTGGCCCCTGAGGCAGCACCCTTGGTTCCCTGCCTGGAGATGGCCGGGGCACCCAGTCTATAGCAGTAGAGAAGTGGCAGCAGAAAGATGAGTGAAATTGCTGCCATTGTCTTCTTTTTCACAAGGCTAATTCAAAAACATGATTAAGTTGAAAAAAGAAGCAGTTGAGAGGTTTGCTGAGAAATTAATGCTAATACTTCAAGAAAAAGATAAAAATCACTGGTATCCTGAAAAACCATCAAAAGGACAGCCCTACAGGTGCACTTGTGTCAGTAAGTTTCAGAGAGCTGATCCTGACATCCTGAAAGCATCATGAGAACAGCTGTATCATGTACAGTGACCTGGACTCATCAAAGGAATTCACGCTGTGGGTGGACCTATGTGAGTTGTGTTGTGGGTATAGAGAAAAAAACAAGGTGAAGGGATTAAGCAAACAAAACAAAACAAAACAAAACCTCATAGACACAGACAACAGTATGATGATTACCATGATTACCATAGAGAAAGGGAAGTGGGGGTGGTAGAAAAGGGGAAACAGGAGAAAAATTGTGATGGAAAGAGACTTGACTTTGGGTGGTAAATGCACAATACAGTATACAGATGATGTATTATAAACTTGTACACTTGAAACTTATGTAATTTTATTAACCAATGTCACCTCAATAAATTCAATAAAAATTTTTAAAGTGCAGTGCATTCATTGTTGCTAGCTTTGAAAATGAGGATGAGAACAAGGATGAGGCCTTTAAGAAAGTTACCAGGGCCCTTGATAAGGTTACCTCTGATTATCATTTAGGATTCTCTTCTTCAGATGAAGAAACAAGTAAGGAAGTAGAAGTGAAACCTTTTCAGAGACTGCAAACCCAAACCCTGTATATCAGATTTCAGAACTGATATTCCCAACTCTTCCAAAGTGGCACCCTTTTGCCCGGACAAGGCCAGGAATGTACCAGGGGAATGGCCATCAGAGTCACTACCCTCATCCTGTTCCATTTGGTCATCCAAGTCAGGGAAGGTAAGAGTAAACCACATGGCCCAATTCCAGTAACCTGGATACCTCCTCCTGGAATGCACTGTGACCGGATTCATTGGATTAATCCTCACATGCCAACACCTCACTAGCTGCTTCCGACTTTGTTGATGTTGAGAGAGGGTAGGATAAGTCTGACCACATATTGAAACTTAAAATTTCATACTCATAATAGTCAAGTTAGATAAGTCAAACCATCAAACATTTTTTTTAATAGAGAAGTTATTGAGAGTAATCTTTCTTCAAACATATATGTATTTTATTTTTTATTGATTTTATTTATTTTCAGAGAGAGGGGAAGGGAGGAAGAAAGAAAGGGAGAGAAACATCACTGTGTGAGAGAAACATCAATCGGTTACTTCTCTCATGCCCCCATCTGGGGACCTGGTCTACAACCCAGGCATGTGACCTGACCGAGAATTGAACTGGCCACCTTTTGGTTCACAGGATAGCATTCAATCCACTGAGCCACACCAGCCAGGGCCACATATTCACTTTAGATATATTGATATAGTTTGAGAAACTTATTAAAGGTAGTCAAGTGCCTGCATTTTAAATATCAAACTTGAGTATTTATAGGTTGTGCATCAACTCTGTTGTATACAAGAACACTGTAGGAGTGGACAATCTGTTCTAGCACCTTTGAGCACTTACCTTATAAAGAATGTGTAAGTTATTTATACATGAGGAAATATATTTTCTTTCATTGTTGTTTAGAAGAATTGTGTGAAATCATGCAGTTGCAAATAAAAAGTAGATTGAGACATGAAAAAATAAATAAGTTAAACCCCTCTACCATCCCAGGAGAAGAAAGACCATTTTTCTGAAACTGAAATGCAGATCTGCTAGCTACTGTGCCCCATTTACATTGATCACTTGGTTTCTGATCAGCTATAGCTAATAGGGAGGTAATGGAATAGGGACTCAAAAACACTCCCTCCTCCCTGCATTAAGAAACTTCAGGCTGGCCTTACAGGTCGCAAGATGTAATCTTGGAAACACAGACATCAGTAAATCCATATGCACCTAGGTAATATAGAACTGAATTAAATTGAATGTCATACATACAATACAGGCTTGTTTTTCATTCTTCTCACACTATACTCCTCCTACATAATTTTTGCTTCCAAAAACAATCCTCTCAGAGTTGAAAGCAAACCACATAGCACTTAGTTTGATGATGGTTTTAGATAAGAAGGAGAGACATTGGGAAGGAGAGGAAGTTAGAAATAAATGAAATTTTCTTTATTATAGTATCATTTTGTTTTTGATCCTGGCAGGGTAGCTCAGCTGATTAGACTGTCACTCTGATGCACCAAGGTTGTGGGTTCCGTCCCTGGTTTATGCAAGAATCAACCGAGAATCAACCAATGAATGCATAAATAAGTGGAACCACAAATCAGTGTTTCTATCTCTCTCCCTCTCTCACTTTCTCTCTCTTCCTTTCTCTAAAATCAATAAATTAAAAAATATATTACCCATAGCATTAAAAATTAATAATTATCATAAACTATAACTCTACTGTTGATATTTTGTATTATACCATTCCCATATTTTTCTAAGAAAGTGTATCTACCTGATCTTTATTTATTGATTTTTTATTTTTTAGAGAGAGGAAGGGAGGAAGAGAGGGAGAGAGAAAGAGACTGAGAGAGAGAGGGAGACAGAGAAACACGGATTTATTGTTCCACTTATTTATGTGTTCACTGGTTGATTCTCGTATGTGCTCTGACCAGAGATTGAACCTTCAACCCTGGTGTATTGGGTCAACGCTCTAACCAACTAAGTTACCCAGCCAGGGTGTACCTATCTAATCTTATATTTTTATAAAAGTGGTTTTATATTATTGACAATATTATGTAGCTTATTTTTCACTAAATATATCATAAACATTAAATATTCTGCAATTCACCTCATTCTTCTTGAAAGCTGGAGAGTTTTTAGATATGTGACAGAAGGAGGCCAGGTTGGTTGTTAACCCAGTCATCCACATGACTCCAATCTAAGCAATGTGATTCTTTATTTGAATATATCTCTGAAGACAAAAGACTTACAAACACTCAAGGAACAAATACAGAAACAACCAGTTTTGATATTTAGTGGTTAGAAATATTATGGCCCATTTAACGATCAAACTAAAGCAACACTAATCAAGGTCCAAGGACTTTGCTCTGTGGATCAAAATAAGAATTTTTTTTAAACATAACCTTTCAAAAATATAAGTATGCCATTTGACAGAATGTGTCCTTAAACAACCAACACAAACTAATTTATTATCTGCTTCTCAATCCATAGTTAGTAGAATGCATTTTTATACTTTTGCAAAGAAATCTTTTAGCTCTCAGTGTCTTTATCCAGAAGGTAAGGATACAGATATCTGAAACCTCCAAGGTTGCTGTTAGGATTGAATAAAAATAATTTATGGTCAAAGGTTTTTAAAAGATACAAATAAAATATTTCCGTAAAGAAAAAAAGAAACAAAGAAACATCATAGCTATCCCTAAGTTGAAATAGAAGAAAGAAAAACTTTCTCATATAACTATAAAGTATCTATTTATTAAAGCTTATTAAAGTATTTTAAAAGAAAATACACAAAAATGTTAATTACAGTTATGTAGAAGAATTATACAATAGCTCACTTTTCTTATTGGTTATTCTTTAAAATGAACATATACTACTTGTGACAGAATAAAAAAGTTTTTTTAATGAAGATTTCTTTTAAAGATTTTATTTATCTTATTTTTAGACAGCGGGGAAGGGAGAGAGAAAGAGGAGAAAACTATCAATGTGTGGCTGCCTCTCAAGCCCCCTACTGGGGACCTGGCCTAACAACCCAGGCATGTGCCCTGACTGGGAATCGAACCAGCGACCCTTTGGTTCGCAGGCTGGTGCTCAATCCACTGAGCTACACCAGCCAGGGCTAATGAAGATTTTTATTAGATTGTAATTAATGTTAAAAAACTAAACAACTAGCCAGAGGAGTCACTGATGATTGCTAAATTCCACTTCATACAATGATTACAAAAAAAGCCAGTAACTGGGTGCAGCTCATTTGTTCTAGAAAAATCCAACTGTGAACTTTGACACATAAACCAGAGTCAGGAAACCCCACAGCTGCTTGGAGATAGCCAGTTAGGGTGTCTCAAAATTGCAATTCTAATTTATGAACCAAGACATAGTCTCTTAAATGTTCTGAAAAAGTATGGGTGGGGGTGTAGGACCATAAACTGAGCCTAGTCAGCTACAGTATCACAGGACCCATTCCTAGTCACCTGCTGGGCCTCTACAATTGCATTCTCCGAGCAACACACATCTCCTAATAAGCAGGACCAATTGCTGAAATTGCTTGGTGAGTGGTACATCCCCAAAGGCAGATGGTTTCACTTCCATGAGAGGATCTAAGTGTAAATTGCAGGTTCCCAAAAACTCATGTACAAGTGGAATTCTCAAACTACCATTCTAGGATATCCTTCCTGCACACCTAAGGCATGGCTCCTTTTCTTCATGTACTCATAGGAACTACAGAGATCCTTGGGCAGAAACTAACCTAAGCCACCATGTCCCTGACAGCTTTCCAGCAGATGAGCACATGTGTAACTCAAAACTCATAACCAGTCCTTTATTTTTATTTATTATTTCTTGGATAATTCTGGTAAGGACATTCTGGGATTGAATTAAATTTTAACATATTCATGTTAAAAAATGATCTGACTACCTAATTCATAACACAATTTCCTATGAAAGATAAAAATCAAGAACAGAAGAACATTTCCCAGAAAAAAAGCAGGGATGACTTCATATTTATTCTGTCTGTCTGTCTGTCTGTCTCTCTTTTACACACAAATATACACACAATTTGGTACATATACTCTAAACTACCAACAAATTTCAGTTTCTGGTACAGTTTTTCAGGGGGTTAGAGATATTGTGTGTTAAGACACAATCTGCACCCTGGCTGGTGTGGCTCAGTGGGCTGAGTGCTGGTCTGTTAACCAAAAGGTCACCAGTTTGATTCCTGGTCAGGGCACATGCCTGGGTTGTTGGCCAGGTCTCTGGTTGGGGGCATGTGAGAGGCAATAGATCAATGTTTCTCTCATACATCGCTGTTTCTTTCTCTTTCTCCCTCCCTTTCCCTCTCTCTAAAAAATAAAAATACTCTTGAAAAGAAAACAAATATAAAAGACACAATCTGCTTCAAAATCACAAAGTATACCATCTTGAGAGACATATCAAATATCTGGTAATGGTAATTTGGAGTATTCAGGGACAGGTTGTAAAAAACTTCCACTTTTCATGTTATGTATTTCTTAAAACATTTGCAGATGTTTAATGAGCCAGTATTTCTACTTTTAGAAGCAGAAAGCATAGCAGCAAAAATTAAAAAACAAAAAGCATCATAATGTGAGAAACTTGAAGCTTTCCTACTAAGATCAGATACAAGGTAAATATATCCACTCTCACCATTCTCTTTTAACACCATACTGGGGGTTTTAGTTCATGCAATAAGACAAGAAAAGGAAATAAAATGTATATAGTTTAGGAAGAAATAAGTAAAATTGACTGTTCACAGATGACATAATAGCCTGTGCAGAAGATCCATAGGAATCGACAAAAGAAGCAACTAATAAACTGTTATCCCAAAGGTTATTACAGTCGTGGGAGATCAGACCTAGTCACTCCAAGATGAGCTTCTGTAGTATGCAAATTGTTTTCAGTTAAGGTCAATTTGAGCTTCAGGCTCAAGAGAAATTTTGCTCCTCAGCGTAACTACCTAGAACAACTTGAATTAGGGGCCTTGCCCATAATAAAAGATTATCAGTGACAATCTCTTTTTGACCTGCCTATATGGCAGAACAAACTTCTATTTACCAAACATCTGCTCTTCTTATCATTCTGTAATGACCCTTTGAAGCCCCCAAGGCACATTACTTCATCCCTAGCTCAGAATATAACTCAACCCCACTTACTGTCTCTCAACCTTTCATGCATATGGGCTCTCTGACTCTCTCATGTATGTGACATTCCTGTACATATGTATGTATTTGGTTATTTTTTCTCACTAATCTATCTCACATATATTTGATTACCAGAATAGCTAAAAGAATCTTAAGGACGGAGGAAAGTTTGTTTCTCTCCCACACAGGATACAAGGTTAATATACAAAAGGCAGCTTGTACATCACTTAGTCCAGGTGGGTCATACCTTCAGTTCCTGAAACAATAGCTTTTTACATACATTGATTGCTAAGCTTATTAGCTATTATCTGAAACTAAAATTTTCCCAACATTTGAGTCCCCAGTCAGTAGGGATTTAATCTAGTATTGACTGTTTGCAACAACAAACCTCATGCTTAGTCAAAGACATGTGGTAGAACCGGACCGTTAGATAGAGCTCTTCAAATATGCGGAGGAAGGTCCTGCCTGGATAGCTCAGTTGTTTAGAGCATCGTCCCCATAAGCCAAGGTTGAGGGTCTGATTCCCCCATCAGGGCACATACAAGATTCAACCAGTGAATCTATGGATGGGTGGAACAGCAAGTCAATATTTCTCTCTCTCTCTCCCTCAAACCCCTTCCCTCTCTCTAAAATCAATTAAAAAAATTTTTTTTAATGTGTGAAGGAAGAATGTTAGAGGTGTGGTGGGGAACTTTTGAGCTCCTGGGGATGCAAGTCATTTAGCACAGTACATATTGCCAGGAAGCCAAGAACTCATTTTCTTTGACACCCAAAAGAACAACATACTGTATTCAAGGGGGCCCTGCCATGACTGCAGCTCTCTGCTGGGAAACGTTGGGACACAACCAAGAGAAAAATTCATGACTTCTACTCTTGAAAAGCTCAAAATATAGTCAATACCTAAGGATTTGACTGTTGTAAAGGAGCAAGGTAATATTGTTCCTTCTTTCCCTCCACCGCCCCACCCCCATGGTGTGCGCACATGCTCACACATGCTTAAGGTACAGATTCCTAATCATCATTCTGCTTATATACACAGTTCTCTAAAGACATCCGTCACCAAATCAAGTACAGCTGTTTAATCTCTCACTTTCCTTTGGCTTTGGCTCTGGCTTTGGTACTCTCCTCTTGCTCTCCAGGCACATTTCCCATTGTCATAGGGACAGAAGATCAGAAGATAAACATTATAATGAGATAAAACAACTATGGGACATTTACACAACGGAATACTACTTGGCCATAAAAAAGAAAAAAATTTTCCCTTTGCGACAGCATGGGTGGACCTGGAGAACATTATGATAAGTGAAATAAGCCAGTCAGAGAAAGATAAATACCATATGATTTCACTTATATGTGGAATCTCATGAACAAATTGAACTAACGGGCAAATTAGAGACAGACTCATAGATAGAGAGCAGGATGGCAGCTTTGGGGGTGGGGATACGGGGTGGAGGGGTCCAGCAAAAAGGAAAAAGGACTCCTGGACATGGACGACAGTGTGGTGATTGCAGGGGGAGGGTATAAAGGGGGTAAATGGTAGTGGGGAAAAAATAAATTAAAAAATAAATAAATCTTAAAAAAAAAAAGATACTATGATCCAGTCTGCTGCTGAGTAGGGTTGTTTCCACAAGACTCAGCTTATTCCAGTTGCTTCAAAATCCTGTCCACTGTCCTTACTCCGTAGCCCTTCTTCCCACTTCCCACTCCTAGAATATTGACCCCTGAGGGGGTTCCTGCTTTCTTACCCAGCCAAGCACATTTTAGGAATTAAGACCTAATTGTTCTGACAAAGTGTCCTGTTTATTCAGAACGAACTCCGGATGGCATCCTGGGATCTCAGCAAATGGCCAGCCAGATTGCTGCCAGCCAGTTCCTGGAAGGACCCGGAAGAGCCTGCCGATTCCTCACTCTCCTCCTCACCCCCATGGTAAATGGTGTCATGCTCACAGCTTACAATGTCCCCATTCTCCTGACGACACCCATTCAACAGACTTAAACAGCTTCCTCCTTGGACTAGTATTTGTGGCTTTTGATATTCCCTGCGAGACCATAAGGGCTACCTGCAAATGTTAGTTCTCTGGCCTGTCTAAATTCCTAGAATCTCTAGGTTGGCCAGCATAACTATAAACCCCAGAGAATTCATGAGAACAAGGAAAAGTGGAGCTGGAGAATGGTAGAGGACAAATTATGATACAAAGAACAACAATAACAAAAGAAACCTCAGAGTCTGCATATAAACTAAACAGCAAGCTTTGTGAACTCTTATAAATTTGCATAACTTAATAAAACACAATTACATTTTTGACAAGATAAAATAATTTTCATTTATATGCTTATGTAATATGCCAGACATAATCACATATATGTAAATATTTTTAAATAATAAAGTATTAAAAATGATAGCAAGCTGGTAGGAAAAAGGATGTGCCTATCTGATGACTCAAGCTAAAGTTCATGAAAAGAAAGACAATAAAGAGCATTAATTAGAAGCACAGACTGGAATCACTCAGATCTATGTTTTATGCCAAAACAGTATCAAACTTGGAGGAAATGTCTTTAAGGAGAAATGAGAGCCAGGAGTGGCTGGGAGAGACATCAGACTGTGAAGCAGGCCTCGCCAGGAGTGAAGAAGAGAGGGAAGGAAGGCAGAAGCTTGTTAGATTGTAGTGCAATCTCAAGTCATCAGAGGAGTCCCACGTCTCCAGAGAATGGGCCTGCCTTAATGCCCTGCGGTACTCCACCACTGGCTCGCATGGCCTCGGCTAGAACACACTGATGAACTTCAGGGCTTGCAGAACTCAGTCTATTGCTTCATGCAGTTAGAAAGATATCTGAAAGGCATATCTCATGGCCACCACACTTAGTTTCCTCTTCAGTAAAACAGGACAAAATCCATGCCCACTCATATCTTAGGGCAGGTGTGTGGCTAAAAAGAGGCAGTGTTTATGGATACTTTGTAAGTTATAATGCATGGAACATGTAACCTATTATTTATACAGGACTATGCCCAAGTCATGCGGTGTATGTAATTCTTCACTCCTTATTTCTGTCTGCCTCTGTGAATGCAAGCCTGCACCAGTGGACCAGACCTCCAGTCTGCCTCTGAACGCCTCATTTTTATGGGCTTCCCAAATGAGTTACTGCCTGAGCTCAGCCCTATCTGAAAGCAGAATTGGAAGCTACAGAGCCTTTGGATCATTACTTAAAATGTCCTCAGGTAGACAGAGCCAACTGGTTGCTACTGGGGTGGTCTAGCCCCATGATGCCCCACTTCACGAAACTGGACATTGGCTTCTTTGTTAATCATGAGCCATACACAAGTTCCCTGAGAAATATTTAAATCCAGTTTCTTGGGTCCAAATATGGTCTGCAGGTAATCTTCAGAGAACTCAAGTGCTCTTTTTCACTTGTAAGTTCCCTGCCCTTTGGCGCTGTCATCCCACATGGTGCTGCTTTCCCTGACAGACTTTATTTAGCTTCCCTTAGCTGACCTCACTCTTCTCAAAAGCTTGGGAGTTTTTAGGCATGTGGGAGAAGCAGACCAGACAGCCCAGCAAACCCACCATCTTTTTTAGCTCGGCCTACATGGACAAACACCTTGTTACTCACAATGTGATCCGTGGACTAGCAGCATCAACCTCAGCAGCATGACATCACAATGACAACTAGCAGCATGACATCACAATGTCCATCCTCAGGTCCACCAAGACCCACTGAATGAGAATCTGCATTTTAATAGCTCCCCAGGTGGTTCCTGCACACATGCCAGACCACTATACTCTCTTTGCAGCCGTGGTTTAAAAAGAGGCCAACGAGATTTGTGAGATAAATCCCAGGTGGAAAAAAAAGAGCAATTAATGACATTTATCTTAAGGATTACGTTTTCCTCATTTTATTTCTGAGACCTCTTTTGTTTCTTCACACCCCTTCTTCACAACTTATAATACCACGTGTTGAGCCCCTCCTCTTTACCGGAGACATTTCCAACCCTTAGAAAATTTCAAAAGATAGATACATTTTTTCTTAATGTGCAGATGAGGTTCAGAGGACTACATATGCACTCAAAGTTGAAAAGCTGTAAATTTTAAGCATAGGTGTGTCCCTTTCCAAGGCCTACTGTTCTCTTCCCATGGCATGACATTGTCTCTCGAAACCCTGGCAAATGCCCAAACCTGGAGCTTGCCTACCTAGGCCAGAGGCCTATGTCTGCCTGTCACTGAGGCTTCTGGATTTGTCCTTCCCTCTCAATGCCTTTCTCATGTTCCTCTGTAGGGTAAGTGGAGGCAGTCTGGCTTCCTCACCCAGGTGTCTGGATAATGAAAGGGAAGTAGTTTCTCGCAACCTTGAATGGGCCTGATAAAGTGTGTTCTCACAGCCTTGAGTCTGGATCCGATAAATGGTTCCCATAACATGAAGTGGGCTCTCATGCGCAGCTCATGCTATGTTACCTAACATTTTGGCCTGATGCCGGCTTTGTTTGTGCTACTACTTAAGAAGGTAGGGGCTTCTCACTGAGTGTGCAGACACAGACATGCGGAGGGGACAGGTGACATGCAGTGTGACATGCAGCTTGCAGCATGCGGGGATTGACCATCCCTGAATTAAGGCATGTCTGACATCCCAATGGCTCCGTGACTATTCTTCCAACTGCATGAATCCCATGAACTTCTACAGCTTTGAAAGGTCGCAACACATCCTCTCACTGCAAGTTTATCTGGACCTTAATCTCTCAGCTCCCAAGCATCAACCAGGCACTCTTATCATCTCAGAACAATGGGAAACACCTGTGCATTCTAACTATAGCCTTCAGCAGGAGTGGGAAAGGGAGAAGTGAGAAGATGGCAGGCAGGTGAAGACATATTTAGGCAAGTAGAATGCACTCTGCCAGGATATGCCCTATTCCCACCCAAATAAAGAGCTCAAATGGCTGCTATGGATATGATACTGAGCTGTGCCTGTGCTAGGTAGAAAGATCTGGAAAATGTGATTTCATGACCTTAAAGAATATTAATCTAGCTGAGGAGTTGGGGCACTGGGGTCTGGGCACATAAAAGCCCCATGAAAAAAGTACACAGGAACAGAGAGAGGGCTGCTTCTGGGTATTGAAATCACAGATGATTCCACACAGCAAGTACCATTTGAGGACATCACCAAGTGGAAGGGTGGGGTGGGAGGGAGAGGGCATCCTGGTCAAGGGGAGAACTGACAGAAAGACAGAAGTAAACGCATCTTTGAGGAGTGTCATACATAAAGTCTCGTGTGGCTCAGATACGGTACGTTAGGTTCCAGCAGGGTGAGGTTAAGGAGGTAGGTAGATGGGAGTCACTGAAGTTTATGAAGTGGTATGACCAAAAATGGGCAATTGCATTACTACTTTGGCAAAGGAGATGGGTCAAAGCAAACAGTGACTAGATTGAGGAAGATGACAGAATCATACCTAGAATAAAATTTGGAAAACATATAGACGAGGCATTTTCAAACTTTCTGCCCATTTGTGCAAATAAAATCTCACTCAGCTATATGAAAAAAATGAATTAAAGTTAAACTGCGCTGATTGGAATGAGAGGGAGGAAAGTACTCTTCTTTCCTCCCTCTCATTCCCTTCTTTCTCACCAACTAGATTCTAAAGGGACTTCTTGCTCAAAAATCAGTGGTCAGCAGGAATCAGCAAACTATAACTAAAATGTCCCTGCTACCTATTTTTGCAGATAAAATCCCACTTGAACACAGCCATGCCCATTCAATGACACACTGGCTGTGGCTGCTCTCAGGCCA